>FIZR01001517.1:0-25290 GCA_900060175.1 Ferrisia virgata
AAAAAAAAACCAAAACATTTACAAAACCAAAACGTAAACGAGTCGTCGTTTCAATCGATAAAAAAATTGAAGCCATTCGAAGACATGATCATGAGAAGCATCACGAAATTATGATTTTTCGAAAGTGGAGAGATGCTGCTGCTTTCCAAAGGTTCACAGCAACAAAAAAGCAAACCCTATTAACCGATTTTTTTGAGAAAAATTAATTTTTTTAAATCTTAAATTTGGTAATTTGTTATTTTAATTCTCTGTCAAAGGTACATTTTTTCTTTAAAAACTATGACCTCGGTTTAACCGACTTTTTCTGGTATATGAATTCCCTCGTCCCGATTAACTCGAGTCTACTGTAATTATTTTATTGAAAAAAAAAATCGCGTTCAAAAAATTTTTTCACCCTAAGAAAGAGGATTTTAATTGAAGTTTCACGTTACAGATCATCCAACTGAAGAACTGATTTTTAGGTGTAAAAATTGAAAATTTCTTGATAATCATGGCAATTATTTCAACGATCTCGAAATTAGGAGGTTGGCTACCCTGTAATGCAAAACTTTTGAGCAACCTAGAATCCCTACTAAATCTATATACCAATTTTGAAAAATCATACCTCAATTTGGAGGGGAAATATGCGTGGAACAAACTCGAATTATGAGAAATACTGAGCAAAAAAAATCACCTTTTTATGACTGTGTGTGGTAGTGCAATGTAATGTGGCCGCGAAATTTAAGCCATCGAAAGGTACAACTAGTACCCTACTTCAATTCGGATGGGAGATATGTGTGAAACAAACTCGAAAAATAAAAGACATTGCCCAGAAACACTACTTTCAGGGCAGGGGGAGGGAGGGGTCAACGTAGCTAAAAGTCGAAACGTGCAAAAAAAGCACATCTAGCCACCCTAGTCCTGTTTGTACATAGTCCACGAGTACCTACGCTTTGTTAGGTACACACCATTTTTATCTCGTGTCAGAGAAGTTCTAATGCAACTTTTATTTAGCGGTTGTAAGCCCTCTAAAAATGTACCCCTATGTCAGTCCCAAAATTGCTCAGCTTGGTATCAACTGCAATCGATCAAATTGTTGCAGTATGCTTAGATTGGTAGCGGATTGGATATTTTTGAGCGGGGATGAACTTTGATCAAAATTCAGCTCTGCCCAAATTGGGGCTGGAGAGTACTAAGAAACTGAAGTTTCAAAAATTGTTCATTTTAAACAAATCGATAGAGAACCAAAAGTTATCAAACGTAATCAAAAATCGACCTTCTATGTCAATCAGAATGCGAGAAATGAGAGGTTTTCCATTTTTGACAACGAAAAAAAATCTGTTCCACCCGTATTTCCCCTCAAAATTGAAGCAGGGAGTTAAAATTTTACGTGTTCATTTAGTAAAGCTCGCAGATGTGCTTGTGAAGGAGTTCAGCTTTTCAGTTCCATTGAACCCCCTCGCAGCCCCAAAAATGTAGTTTATTGATTGGTTTTTCTTATTTTTCAGGTTTTTGGCAATCATATCTCTCCACAAAATTGAGCTAGGTGGTTGAAATTTGGTATGTAGATTCAGTAAGGGATCGCTGGAAGTTCTAGATGTGGTTTTTGAGGGTTTTAGCTATCTGCTTCAATATCTATCCCCGCTTTCCCTCGCCCCTTTTTTTCACGAATGAACAATTCGCATATTTATTTCACTTCAGGAAAATCAGGTGCAAAAAGCAACGCATTGCGATGATTTTTTCCAAGTTATGCCAAACTATTTAAACTATTTAAATTTATTTACGTTGATAAAAGTTATAAACTGAAATGTTCGATAAGCGGTCATTTTGTTGAGAATTCGTATTCAACGTAATCATTAAATGTAAAAGATGTTGGCATTTTAACCGAGTATTAGATCTTAGGTCAACCTTGAAGATGGAAATTTTTTAACACGCTGTGTTTCATCGTCAAACAATATCAGCCTGCTTGTACTATTCGAGCTATGTTTTTACGAAAAGTTTTCACGATAAAATTTTTAATTTCTTTTTGAAAAAAAATTTTGTTCCAAGTTAAACGCTGCGTATCCCTTTGGGGAACTGTTTGCTCAGTTTTCTAGTTGGAACTGATGTATTGCCGTTTTAATTACCGACACTTAATTATCAGAAGAAGAAAAAACTGCCTATCACGTCTTAATGACGAAAAAAATTTTTTTTTTTTTTTTCCAGCACGGCTGTAACCGAAGAAGCAGCGCACGGCAACGATGTAAAAGTTTTAAGAAAACGACCGCCTCCGTTGGTGCGCTCAAGAACTTTACCGGCCATCGTTGTACCTGGCCTGAATATTTTACAAGCTCAAATTGAATCGAAGTATAAAGGTAAAAACTTTTAATGTTCGCTGAAGTACAGTTACATTTTTGGCTGCGGCGCGACACGCCACGACACGGTGCGAAATTTTTTATTGAAAAAGCTCGCGTTTGCTTTTTAATTAATCACATCAAGTAACCGATGCCAGCCTGCGTGGATGACTCGTTTACTTTTGTATATTTTGACAAGCGATGAGATTTGTTGGAAAGAAAGTTGGAATTTTTGAGACTTTTTTTTTTTTTAGTAATAAATGCGCCGAACTTGAGGAGGGTGGGGGGCGTTAAAATAATTGAAAATGACATGAAAGTTGAAAAAATTTTACGAAAGAATGTTTTTAAAAATGGTTTTAAAATATGTACCATAAAACCTGTGCAAAGCATGAGAAACATGTTTCAAATGATGTACCTATAAAGTAGTTGAAATATGATTAAAATTTATTGAAACTGTACCAAAATTGCTTAAAACGCGATGAAAAGCAACGAAAAAGTAGCAAGAAATGACGTAAAGTTGCTAAAATGTTGCTTGATATTTTGTAAACCTTGTTGCGGATATTGAAAATTTAAAAAAAATTATTTTCGAGCCTGATTTCCGCAGGAAGTTTGGAAATTATTACCTCATAGAATGACCAAAAGTCGAACGTTTTGGGATACTTTATTTTAATCGATGATAAGGTTAGAGATGGAAATTGGAGCAAGTACCTGAAATCCTCAAAAGACATATCTAGAATCCATATTACATCTGTAAACCAAATTTCAATCATATAGCTTAATTAGGAGGTGCGATATGGGGAGTGCAAATTCAAAAAATAACAAAAATTGCTCAAAAAACCAAGCACTTTTTTAAAGCTGTGTGCGAAGGTGGGGAGGGGGGTGCAATGGAGCTGAAAAGTCAAAAACGAAAAATATAAGTGTGACTCCTACTAAATCTACATACATACCAAATGGTACATACGAGGAAGGTGGGTAATTTGGCTCTGTCTTCAGATTTTGAAAATTATCACGTAACAATTTTGATTGGGGGAGGGGGGGGTCACGAAAAATTTTTAAGCCCAAAAACCATAAATCACTTTCCCTTCCCCATCTATTATAGTGAAAAAAATGCATACTTCTTATTAAAACATTTTCATAAAAGTATGTTTATGCTAGAAAATTGAATAAACCATAATGTGTAGGGTGGGGGGGGGCTATATACTAGAATTTTTTCACATTTTTTTTCGTCATTAGGTGGGGTAGGATGGACAGAGGAAAATTTTAAGCTTTTATTACACAAAAACCGAAAGAGATAAACAAACCTTTTTTTTCTGAAATGTACGCCCTTGTGATTACCTATTCCCAAAATATTATTTTTGCATTTTGAATGATAGGTCATGTCAATAATTAAAGCATGAAAAACTGAAATAACACATGCAAGAAAGGTGCTCATTGAGCATCGTGATTTGCTTAATTTAATTTTAAGTCAATTTTGATGAAAAAAAATGTTAAAATTTTCTCATCTTTCATAGTTTTTTGCAAGCTGTGACATGATTGACTCCCAACAATGTCCCATGATAATTTTCAATATTTGGGACGGGGTCCAAATCATCTATCTTAACCTTACATACCCCTTCAACTTCATTATTCAATGGGGGGGGGGGCTAGGGGAAGACAAGCTCGAAAAATAACAAAAATTTATTTTAAAAATTGTTTTTTTCGGAGGTGTGAGGAGATATTGGTAGGATCTGAATTGGGCTATCGTTAAAAGCGATTTTATAATTGATTCTCGTTCTCGACTCTAAAACTAATAAATTTTGTCTGGATTCTTAATTTTACCCCCTCTTTTTGCCCAGGTTCCACCTGCAATATTTCAAACGCTTGCATTTTTTTATCTATTGGACCGACGAAAAAGTTTTTTAGGATAAAAGTTGTCCCTCAACATTAGATCTATAATTTTAGTCGTTATGAAAATTCATTTTGGAGTAACCCTCGTGTCATAAATTTGGAAAGTATGTTTTGAAAAATCATCAAAACCATGTTTTTCGTATTTTTTGTGAAAAGTTACAGAAATACAGTAAAACTTGTGATTACAAAAAGTATTCAGACTAAAATTTTCATCTTGAAAAGCTACATGACGACTACTCTCCTACCACCCTCTTCCTCCACGTATCATTTCAAATGTCCTTTGAACTTTGTGTCATTTCCTTCAACATCGTTGTCATCGGTTCTTCTGAAAATTCCATTTCGAGCTCACCCCTCTCCCCACCTCACTCAAATTTGGGAATACGATTTGAGAAACATTAAAATCACATTTTTCATGTGAGTATTTGAAGGAAAGTTTGTAAGTATCGTTTGTATAACATATCCAAAAATCAGCCTCCTACGTCAATTAGAAGGGAAGATAGGGGGGTTTTCTCGTCATTAACTTGGAAAAATGTTTGTCTTACGCATGTTTCCCCCTTTAATTTGAGCTGAGGAAATTTGGTTTGCAGATTCAACAGAGATCCTAGGTATGTTTTTTTCAGGGGTTTCAATCGCACTCCTTCGCAGTCTCGAAAGAGTAGTTTTTGGTCGGTTTTTCTGATTTTTTGAGCTGAAAAATTGGCAAAACTGTCAATTTTACCATAGAATAAGTCTCGGAAAAAATGTTAGGTTGCGCACTTCCATATGCTTCCAATAACCAAATGACTTAGATCAGCTACTGAAAATTTGCTAATTCACATTTTTGCAAGAGATTATTGTCCTCTCGTAGCCTACGTATTTATTATTCACGCCTATACTGAATACCCCTTCAACGCAATTTACCGTTTAATGCGTACCTATTATTTGAAAATAAAGGCTTCCATTTATGCGAAAATACTAGCGCCACTTCAGTTGAGTAAAAATTACGCTCAAAACGAATAAACGATACAGAAACGTTAAAGGTAAATAATGAAAAAAATACGTTAAGGTGACATGAATTATGCAACGATAGTGCTAAATATGACACAACTCGGCGAATTTCACATAAATATACATTATACGAGTGTATTTCGACTTATTATTCTTACGAGTTAGAGCGAAAAGAAGAAAAACTGGAAAAAAAATCTCATTATTTCGTCGAATGAAGTAACGCCAAAGGATCGAGGGGGAAAACACTCTTTAAATATGCGAATATGAATTTAAAGCGTCGAATTATACGAACACGAATCGTAACCGCCGCATTTAAGCGCGAAATTTTTCGCGCCAAAGTTTTTCTACAATTTCGCATCCAATTATAAGTCGTAAAAAAAAAAAAAAAAAAACTCGCTCATTGCGTATAAATTTCCCAATAAACGGCCATACTGTTTCGCTAACGTATCCGACAATTTTATCAGCCCATAAAACGAACTCTCGAACCGCGTAAAAAGTCGTGGCAAACAAACCGAACCAGCTCCTAAATATTGCTCCTTAAATTCATCCTCACTCTTGTGTAGTACACCTTTTCCTTGTGTCGGGTACTTACCCTGCCTCTTTACCTGTACGTTCTTTGTTCTCGTATACACCATACCTTCATAATTTGTTTAACGAGATAAAAAAAACGTAATCTCACGATGATTCCTGACGCGAATTTTTCCCCTTATTTTTTTATTATTCCGTTTAGTATCGAGATTTAGGCGGGTTGTTTTACTTTCCGCAAGAAATGCACAAATGTTCACGAAGTTTGAAATAGCTGCTACGAATGTTTTTATTTCGACGTGCTGATGAAATTCCAACAAATCTAATACGAAAGGACGGATACCCTGTAAGGTGGGGAGAGAGGTGAATTAATAATTCTACCTAATGCAAATAACTAATCAACGTTAAAGCTGCCGTAGTCAAAGGAAAAAACGTCGATTCCTTTATTCTATATATCCAGTCTGGTGGAAATCCTTCCAAGGCTTGTTTCTTGTTTGTCGATAAAAACTCAATCAACCGAGGATTAAGAAGGTGTAGGCCTAGGTACTGTAGATAGGCGAAAATCACGCCTCTCTATCAGCGAATACACGCCGATTCGCGCATGTAGAGCTGTACCAAGCACAAGCACAAGCACAAGGCATGATGATGATGCCGATGACGTGAAAAAGCTTGCTTTCAAAACTTTTCAATGATGAAAACATAACGCTCGAGAAGTTGAAATTAGAACGGAAGTGAAACCGTGCGATAAAGCGTACGAAAAAGCTGATACATGGTTGCCATAAATACATACCTAGCACATACCAGAAAAGAAAAAAATAAATAAAGGGAAAACGATCAGACCGACAAAATTTCTCTTATTTTTTTTTTTTTCATTTTACAAAAGATAACTTATATTTTTTCTCATGGTTTGGTTTAGATGCGTAAGTGAAAATTTGTACTTTCTACGTTGTGTGAGACGATAGATTGAAAATGAAAAGAACTCGCTGTCCATGTGGTTTCTGAAGCTGTACTTTTGACCTTTTATTTTGAACAGAAACGAAGTGCAGTAGAATGGTGAAATTTTCTAGAGCGGGTGATTTTTTTTAAAAATAATATAGGCTGCCATGTGTCAGGTAAAGATGCTCGAAAGATGAAGAAATGTATTGGCAGTAAACTTGGATCTTTGCGAATAGAAAATCCTCAGACCAGGTGGTTCATGCCACGTCAAAACGATCCAAATCGGGCCTTATGTTCTTCAATTTTTCTCAAAATATCTTTACAAGTTCCTCTCACTGGTCTAGAGCAAGAAACGTCGTCGATTCGGCCTATACCCTCATTGCAGATTGGTTGAGGGGAAGTGGATGATTGCAATTTCTAAACAATTCTAACCAAACGATTCAATTTTGAAGGCTGATATTTGGTTCAACTTAGAGTGAATCTGCTTGCGTGCTTTTGTAGGGAATTAAAAGAAAATTCAAAATTATCAAGTAAAATGTTGAAACCTCTGAGTTGAGCTTTTGATACGATGAAAGCTCAACTTTTTGTGATGAGCGCAATGGTTTTGAATTTTACATTTAAAAATCCGAAAAAATTATGCTGAAGAGACCTTTTTACGTTTGTTTCATCCAATTTATTTCCAAAATGTCATTTTAACACACCTCCAGAGCAGAGGGGTTCTTAGTTTTGGTCAAAATTCGAAGCAATGAAAAAGATAAAATAACGAACGTATCGATTATTTTTGATTTGTGGGCGCTGAGGTTGAATATCATCTCTCAAGGGCCCGTTTGCAAATACTCCAAAAAATTGTGTGAATGATCCAAATATCCCCAAAAATGCAGTTTTTAGCCTGATTTTCTATGCCATATTATCAATGAAAACCAGGCTATTACAGTCCATCGACTAACGGGGATGAGGAGGGAATATCAACAAAATCAGTTTTGGGGTCCTAGAAGACCATTAAGACGATTTATAACCATGTCAGATATTTATTTTTATTTTTTTTATCATTCAGTTGAGGCCTTAAATGTGCCTTTTGGGAGTCCCAACTTTTCAGTTCCATTACACCCCCCTCACCCCCTCCCCCAAGTGATTTTTTGATAAATTTTTCTCGTTTTTTGACTTTGTTCCTCACATAACTCCCCTCCAAATTAGACTATGAACTTGAAATTAGGTATGTACATTTTGTAGAGGTCCTAAATGTGCCTTTTGGTGGTCTCGACTTTTCAGTCCCACTTAACACCCCCCCCCACCCCAGCCTCAAAAAGCTGGAGGGTCTTTTTTTCTTATTTTTTGAGTTTGTTCCTCGCATAACTCCCCTCCAAATTGAGCTAGGAAGTTGAAATTAGGTATGCGCATTTAGTAGATGCCCTAGATGTGCCTTTTAAGGGTTTCGACTTTTTAGCTCCTTTCAACCCTTCCTAGCCGCAATGCTGATTAGGAATTTTCAATTCTCATGGTTGTAAGATGTCACCAAAATTAGGCTAAAAAAGTATGGAAAACAAAACTTCCTAATCAACAAATCGAATTTTACTATCTTTAGGCATTGCAATTTTGAATACAGCTCCAAGTTAGCCTACGAAAATACCGACATAGCGCTGAACCCCTCCCTCCTTAGGATCGGAACAATCCCAAGCACAGGTCTGCGGTTCACTTTTTAAATCCGACCCATTTACAGCCCTTCATTAGTAAAAATTCGAAGAATTTGGGTACAAGGGGGTTATTCTGAAAAAATAATTTGATATTCGATCTCGTCGAAGTCGAATTAGTGGGAATCGAAATGCCACACACTTTTTTAATCTCTTCTCATATTTTTTCCATTGTTGTAGAGGTAGGACGGGGTGGGGATGGGGGTTGCTCGGGAGACGTATCTAAAAATTAAGTGAATATTTACACTCAGCGATCCTCAAATTAGTAAGGGTGGGAAGGAAAGGCCTAAAGGGGTCGAATTGAAAAAGTAAGCTAATATTCAAACTCGGCTTCTTCGAATTAATAAGAACCGCTATGTAACTTCAGTTTTTCTAGTTTTTCAAATTTTCACCAAAACTGAGTTCCCCGCACCCTCTCCCCTTCTCAGAGTGTTGAGATCCCATCACGAAAATTGATAGATAAGAAACGACGCAAAAAGGTCTCCTGATATAATTTTTTCAGATTTTTTGTTGGCAGCTTTAAACTTTCAGACTGCTCATGAAAAGTTGCGCTTTTATCTCATAAGTTCAACTTCGAACTTCGAAAATTTTTCTGATCAATTCCGAATCAGCCTTCAGTTCACCACAAAACCGCGCAATCAAATTTACCTTAGTTGTAACCAATCTCAATGTATGCGTAAACGTTAAGCCCTTCGGCAGAAAATTGTGATTATTCAAAAATTTCGAGGGTTCTCCCTTCCCCACCTTCTTCTAAGTAGGATGTCATGACCGAAATGAGTTTGATTCCTTCTTAGACGTCCAAGAGGAACTTATTAACAATTTTTTTAGCAAAATCATAAGATATCAGATTTGAGTCATTTTGATACAGAAATAGCTCTACAAGAACGTCAAGCTACTTTATATGAATAACGAGAGGGGCTGGTGTTTCAAGCTTCCACCCCCCCCCCTTAGGGAGATATCAAATTTATGTCAATCTTGAAAATTTTTCTACATCTTGCTTGCTAATAACACCAAATTGTTCACTTACATCGTCGGTGATCAAATTCTGTTTCAAATTATGATTATAAGAGAAAAGGGATAGTTTTTCAAAATAGGGAGGGGTTGAAATTCGCGTGTATGATTCTCAAAAATTTTGTTTCTACTGATTGTGGCTATATCTCGGTTGATTTTTATGTGAAATAGGAATAATAAAGTTAACTTTTCGGCTAGCTTCATGTAGATTTTTCGAAATAGACGGCAGAGGAGTAGTCTAATCGAGATTTTGTCCATAAGTCGAAGTATTCGTGACACTTTGAGCTATGGATCTTCTATGAAAAATTTTTCGATAGTGGCTATCGCTGCGGAGATAGAAGTGCTCTTCAAAATGGAAGATAAGTCCATGAAAAATGGGCAACCAAGTTAATTTTTTTTGTACGTCTTAAAGCCGGAATCAATTATGAAATTAAATTCAACAATGCAATCGCAAGAATTTCTCTTTATAAAGCGTACTTTTAAAGCTCATTGGTACTTGAAAGGTGAAATTTTGCGTAAAACATCGTTAATAATACAAATTAAGTATATATAATCGAATTAAATGAAAAAATATTGCGTTTCAGTGATATTCGTGTCAAATGAGTACGGTATGAAAGGAAGTAAAATTAGTGCTGCGGAATGAGGAAAATTCAAAAATCTTGAAAAACTTTTATAACGAACGATGGGGCGAAAAAAAAGTTCATAGGAATGTGACGTGTACTTTTCAGAAAAAAAAAAAAAAAAAAAAAAAAAAAAAACTTTTAAAATTTTGCTACAGGCACGAACATTGTAATTTCATAATTTTAACACGAAAGACGACGACCTCTTCACCAGCCGCCCATCATTGTACTCGTATATTGTTAGGCTTCGCTTCGTAGATATCTTCCGCGAAAGTGACATTTTCAGCGGAAAAGTATCACCTACTTTGTTAACTTAATTATTATAATTTGTTATAAAATGTCATTTCATACAATTTGTCTAATACTCTCGAAATTTTCTCACACAAATGAGCCTCGAAATGGTAGAAATACGCTGGTATAATATACCCTTTTAAAACGTTTGTAATGTCGAGATAAATTACCGGTCGCGATGGTACCTGCTACGCTGGGTGAGAGGTAAAAAAATAGAAGCTCGATAATGGGAAATTAATCAAAGACACGATGAACTTCATAATGAAGATACTTATAACTAGGGTAGGGTTTACGTACCTTACCTATTCATTATTTGGAAAAAAGGTATCTTAGCCGGTTAAAAATGGTGAATCTGCCTAACAAAACAGATTTCGACCGCTCCTGCCCCAAAAGGTCAACCATGATGAGAAAATGTTTCGACAAAAATTCTGGCAGGGAGGGGCCAAAATGTAATTTTTCTTCTTAATTTGTTTGTTTTTCGCCAAACGTAGATAGAAATTACGTTTTTTTTTTATATAAATTTGGGAGGCTCAGAGGGATCTCAAAAAACTTTTTGAGCGGCCATTTTTTTATGAAATATCAAAGGTGCACTGAATTTTTTTTTCAAGAAAAGTGTTATTTATCCGTAAATATACCATAAAAATTTCAAAAAGTTTGATTGGTGGAACATTGTGAAAAAAATATAAAAGCTGACTAACCATCGTGTTGACCTCGTAAAAATTCATCACATTTTCCACGGTGCTCTCGTGGGAAATATACGGTGTTTACGGAACCTAGTTTTTCGGCAGAAGGGATGAAAAAAAAATTTGATTTCACTCGAACTCAAGTACCCAGTTGCTCATTGATCGAGTTGGAAAATACTCAAAAAAGGTTTTTCTACCCTAGGAGGCCGAACCCAGAGAAATTTTATTGTTTTTAAATAAGACCACCACTTTGAGTTGTCACTTTTTTAACGAAAGTGAATATCTAAGATGAATTGTATGAAATTACTTCAATCTGAGGTCGACAGAAAATCGTAACAATGGGTCCTCAACTCCGCGACACTCACTCTCCCCTGCCAATCCATTTTATATGAAGTGGGGATGCGCTTGGGTCAAAATTCAGTTGCGCCCAAATTTGGGGGCGGGGGTGCTCAGAAGTTGAAATATCAAAAATTGTTCCTTTTTGAGTCAATCGATTGACGGTCCGAAATTGGGTAACATAACAAAAAATCAGCCTCCAAAGTCAATTAGGAAGACAGATATGAGGGTTTTTCCATCTTTAATGAAGAGTTGAGTAACTGATATTGGTGTCGTTTTCAAATAAATCGAGCAACCTGAAAACCTCCGAACATCGAGTCCGGAGTCATTCTCAAACTTTGACTCTGAACTCCATTTATAACTCCGGAGTCAGAATTTTACTGACCGTTGATTTTAATACCTCGACTCCCATGCAGCAGGGGAGGATTGAGCGTCGGGGAATTTAGGACCCATTGTTACGATTTTCTCTCCACCTCAGATTGAAGTAATTTCATGAAATTCGTCGCACGTATTCACTTTCGTTAAAAAAATGACAGCTCAAAGTGGTGGTCTTATTCAAAAACAATAAAATTTTTCTTGGTTCAGCTCCCTCGGGCTAGTAAAATTTTGATTGAGCATTCTTCAACTCGATCGATGACCAACTGAGTACTTGAGTTCGAGTGAAATCAGAATTTTTTTTCATCCTTTTTACCGAAAAACTAGGCCCGTGAACATCGTATATTTCCCACGAGAGCATCGTGGAAAATGTAATGGATTTTTATGGGCTCAAAACGACGTTTGGTCAGTTTTTATTTTTTTTTTCACGGAGTTCCACTATTGGTGTATTCATGGATAAATAACATGTTTTTTGAAAAAAAAATCTCATTGCACCTTGTACATTTCGTAACAAGATGGTCGCTCAAAATTTTGAAAACGCCTTAATTTGGCGAAAAATCGCTCAAAAATTTTTTTGAAGCTCCTCTTACCCTCCAGAATTTATATGGAAAAAAGTGAAGTTTCTATCTATATTTGGCGAAAAACGAAAAAATTAAGAAGAAAAAACACATTTGGGCCTCTTCACCCCGAAAATACTTGCGGGCACGAGACCAAAATTTTTGTTGAAACGTTTTCTCATCATGGTTGACTTTTTGGGTCAGGAGCGGTCGAAATCCGTTTCTTAGGCAGATTCACCTTTCTTAACCAGCTGTACCCTTTATGGTAGCTACAGAAGTAGATATCAAACTATTTAGGTATAAAGAGATCGGTGTATATTTGTATATTTGGAGTTAAAAAAAAGGGAGGGCAAAAAGTTAGCACCTAGGAATAAAGTGATACCGATCGCTTATACTATTGTCGATAATATACGAGTTTCAACGATACTACACTTACTCAGTGCATTCGAAATAGTATGTACGACGAAGGTAATCTGGGTCTAGATAGCTATTTGGATACTTAACGAAGCGCGTTATAAATTACTCTTGCAACAATATTAATTTGTGCCCTGATATTTGCGTCGCGACGTGCCTATTAAACAGTTGAATTATAGGTAGATAGGCTGGATATTTGTGAAAAACGTTTGAATTACGAGACCACCCATTCTCATTGGCAAACACATCGACAAATGCAGTAGCTGAAGAAATGATGTTATACGACATTGATATTACCAACACACAAATATACTTTGATAAAGCGTTATGCATTTACTCGTTAATTGGTCCCTCGCTGCTGGTGATGGGAAAAAAACAGTGCAAAGAAGAAAATCACCGCAGTAATATTTTTAAAAGCTGTATCGTATTTTTCTATCTGTCTCATCGAACTTACCCATAGTAGGTAGGATTGCTAGATATAGGTACCTATCTATTTCAAAAAGAATGAATGATCATTGAAAACATTTTTTTTTTTTTTTTAAATTGATCCGAAACTAGAGAGTTTTTTCAATTGTGTTACAAGTTGTTGTTGTTTTTTCTCTACCAATGCGCTGTATTACGAATTGTGAAATACGAATACCTATCGTAATAATGGGATAGGTTTTGCGGGTAAACAATGCGTTATCTCGCTAAAGGGCACTTTGAAGTATCAAATTTATTTTTTTCGTTTTATTTATGTTTTTTTTTCTTTGGTAAGCTTCATTTTTTTCTATACTGAACTCCTTGGAAAATTTTTATTCAATTTGGATAGCTGGAAATAGTTTTTCGTTAGAATTATTCGATTGAGATGTAAGTAATTTTTTCCATTCTTCTGGATTCGTAGACGTGTCAATGAATGATACCGAGATACGTGTGCATGATGGTGATGATGAAGCGAGGTAAGGGTCTTTTTGCTATTCTTGGACGTGCGTTTTAATTTAGTTTAGTAATATGTATAGAACTTTCAAAAATGTAGTGAATTCGAAGTTGGCTCATTACATGTCAAAATGACCCAAATCTGGCCTCACGTCTTTTGATTTTCGTCAGTTTTTTTACGAGTTCCTCCCAGTAGTCTAGTAAAGTAAACACTTTCATTTTGGCCCTACCCTTTCAGGAATTTTCTAACAATTTTGATTTTTCATCTAAGAGCTCAACTTTGAAAGCTTATATTTCGAAATAGGTTGGATTTAAAACGAATCTGTTTGTGTCGTTTCGTGGCAAATTAAAAAAAAAGGTTCCAAAATTATTGAGTAAAATTTTGAAATCATCAAGTTGAACTTTTGAGACGAAAGCTTAAATGAACTTAAAAGCTGATGATCCGAATTGAAAATTTGAAAAAATTATGAAGAAGATATCTCTTTACATATAAATCAAGAGCTGCGAAATGATTTCCATAAGCGCACCCAGAAAGTTGTTAAGGGAGAGGGTAAACTTGAACATCGGAGCGTAGAGAGGATGAAATTTAAAAAAAAAATGGTATTTTTAAGCTATGAAAAGTGCTTTTTTCGAAGTTCAGAGCCCAAATCATACGTATAACTTATTGATCGTGAGATCATAAGATGAGGTAAATTCAAGTAGCCAAGGATCTGAAATTCCGTCACTGAAAAGTTTTTTAAGGTACTGAATCCATTTACAAAATAATTTTGTTTCTTATGTTCAATTGAAGGGTGAGGGTGGGGGCTGGGGTGAGAATTTAATTTTTACAAAATTTTAAGTGAAGTATCAAAATGCATGCTTTCTGACCTTCTACTTTCAGTACTTGAGTTATTTTTTTCGAAAAATTCAAAAGGGGATGAGAGAGAGATCAAAATGCAATTTGAAGTAAAACTCTGATCAAATTTAAAGTAAAACTGCGAGTTGGGTGTCAAAATGCATGTTTTTTCAAAATAATTACGCCGGAACCGAATTTATAGGACTGAAAAACATACAGTTTGACACCCCTCTAAAAATTTTGCACAATACTGAATTTTGAATCCCCCCTCCCATCCTCAAACTTCTCCGTGTACTTTTTCGAAAAAACAACATTGGAACATTTAAAAAGTTGAAAAACATTAATTTTTACACTTTAATCAAAGTTTCACTCAAAACTGAATTTTGACCGCCCTCCCCCCACCCCACATTGCATCTCAGTATGAAAATTCTTTTGGAAATCAGTTCAGCGCCTCAAAAAAAGAAAAAAAAACACGGCTACGTTTCAGATTTTTAATTTTCTCATCCCGCTGCCCCCCCCCCTATGAACAAAATTTTAAAAAAAAGGTAGAGATAATGATTCGATATATCAATTCTTCTAATTTTGAGGTCGCTGAGTTTGAATATTCACCTATTTTCTGGACACGTTCCTTGAGTATCGCCCTCCTCGTCAGCATAAAAAAAGAAAAATCATAACAAAAGATCAAAACAGAATTCAACATATCGTTTCCCCTTAGTTTGACCAGACTGAGAGCAAATATCAAATTAGTTTCTTAGAATAACATCTGTATAGTCAAATTGTCCGAATTTTCGGTAATGCAGGGGCCATGCGCAGCGTTAAGGACCGCGCACTCTTGTGCGTGTGCGCATGCGCAGTCACACCTAGATTGCAAAAAGTTGCACACTATGCGCATCGTGATCTAGTACTTCACTTGGTTACATATTCTTGCCGTATTCGATACTTGTTCTTGTATTGTGTTCGATTATGTGAAATACCGGGTGTTTTGTCTCGATAGTACCCCCTTCATACCACAAATAGAGCAACACGGTTGAACTCATGTAGCATGGATTGACTAACCAAAACATTACAGGGGCTGTGCTACAGACATTTGAATTTTTTATTTAAAAAAAATTTAGAGCAATTTTTAAGAAACTCCAATTTAAGAACTAAAAATGGTAGAAAATGCCAAGTGGCGGAGGGTACCTTGTTACTCCTAGAAAAAGTTTTTAATTGGGTACTTGAAAAAGTTTTTTAAAAAGTTATGAACAAAAATTTAGAAAATTTTCAAATTTTTCAATCATTTTTTTTGCATTAAATTCGTTATATTTTACGAACCATACCATCTGTGCCCCTAATTTTTTTTACGAGAAATACTACATTGTATTTGCCTCATTTTGGCGTAAACTGGAAATTTCTACCATTTTTAGTTCATAGATTGGAATTTTTTTAAAAATTGCTCCAAATTTCTTGAATTTAAAAAGATCAAAGATTTGTAGCTCAGCCCCTGCAATGTTTCGGATAGTCAATCCGTGCTACATGAGTCCAACTTGTGTTGCTCCACTTGTAGTATGAAGGGGGTACTATCAAGAAGAAACGCCCTGCATGTATTGTTTGGTCTATATAGGCATGCTGTGTGATTTTTAGGCCATGCCTTATACATCGTGTTTATTTTTGTTGTTCGCATTTAGCTAGATATGCCTAGCTAAATCTATACTCAGGTATGTGGGGGTAATCCCCTTTTTGAGCTCTTGCTCTATCAAATTGGTTTAGATAAATGTTCTATTTACCTCTTTTAGTTATTCAGTTAAACAAGTTAGGTATAAGGGGGTAATCCGGACATATGATGTTTTCAACTGACTTCCGGAGTGTAGAGGCTAAATTATAGGCCATTTGGCAGGGTCGTGTCAGGATGGTCCATTATGACCTGCTGACACTGCACTTGACTAGCAAAAAAAATGGTCAAAATACATTTTTCTAGGATCACGAATTCATTTTAAAAATTAAAGAGACGTTCGAGAGATTGATTTATGTAAATGAACTTCTCAAACTGAAGGATGAACTTTATGCATATCCAGTTCCCTTTCTATTGCAGGTCATTACCTTATTACACCACGACACGCTGTCTTACATTTTGATTAAATGAGAAAATGAGAAAATCACGCACAAAAAAAATTATGAAACAAAAACCGCGCTTTTTTAATTATACGGATACCGAGATACGGACGGTATACCTAGGCAACCTACCTGACTTATTATAATATACTTTATTTAGAAACTCCATACGCCTCACGTATAATATGAGATATGAAACCAAGTGAATACAGTAAACAATATAAGTTTGGTTGGTGAAAAAAGTTTAGATGCGTGTGGTAGGTAATCAATTATTTGAAAAGCTTGAAAAGTTTGATGTTTATTATTTTACATAAATTCTGCTTTGAATGCGAACTTTGACAATGACGAATTTTACGAAATATTTGATTGTATTTGGCGTCGCGTCGCGTCGCTCGTGACTTTGGTGATACACGATGTTGCTTACACACTTATACTCGTATGTGGTATGTGTGTAGAAATATTATACAATATACCTACCTTTTTTATGCCTTTTTTTTTTTTTTTTTTTTTTTTTTTTTTCGTTACCATGTCCACGTTGGCAACTTTTACAATTTATTAAAACCATAATCAACTCGCAACATGATTAATGACCTATGACCACAGCGGAGTCGGCCGCGTGCAAAAGCTAAAAACATTCGCCTTTGCACACAAATACATTCGTATAAGTGCCCACTACACAGCCCACCACATACTCGTGGAATATTTTCACTTACGAATGTGCACGAGTAGGTGCTGTAGGTAGAGAGAGATACCTGCCTACATTTGAATAACGTTTAATTTCGAGAAATACGTTCGAGTTGGAAAAAAAAATAAAACCGTGTAAAGTCGACTACGTGTATATAGTTATCTGCATGCTCGGGTACTAGAAACGGGATTAGAAGCGAGAAAAAAAAATATATGTATTTTAATGGTTCGTATAACGAGCTTAGAGATTTGCAAACGATCTGCCGCTGTGGGAACACTTTCGGGGGAAATGTGAAACGTATCCAATAAAAAGTGCGAACAAGAGGTGCTCCAGATTGCCTCGACCATCGTCCTATGATACACAGTACACTCGCACATCCTCGCAGGTTAAGTTTAGCTATAGTGGTAGGTTAGGTAGGTATCTAAAATATCGCTGGGTAGTAAGTATAGGTACTAGGTAGAGGGTAAAAGCTCGCTTACGTTTTATATAAACTCGAACGGCTCGGCTAGTCCATAAAAGAAATATACGAGTATCGACTAACAGACTACAAAATGTTTCCTTTGGTGGCCATTTAAAGCGGCAACTTTAATCCGTCACAAGCGCTTATCAATCTTTCTACAGACGTTTTTTAAAATTCGCCGGCTTAAAATCTCCGAACATTTTTTACACCGTAGTACACAATACACATACATACAATACCTATATCAACCGATTCGGATATTTTAATCGTGAAAAAACTATATATAAGCTATCTCCGAAACAAGCACTGGATTTGTGATGTAAAAAAAAAAAAAAAAATTAATTCTAGCATTAAATTTTTTTTATCATCCGATAATTCACTTTTCGGACATTTTAAAAGCATGCTCGTTGCGCTCGCTGTATCTGCCTGTTTTCGATATTACCTACTCGTATAGCTAAAAGTATTTGAATGATGCGATACAATCGAAATTTTCATACTCGAACCCATTAAACCGATTCGAATACTCGAGTCAGACTTTGCGAGAAATTTGAAGAAATATATCACTTTCAAAGTGTATCAAGTAAAATTAAGTGTAAGCGATATAAATATCGAAAATGCTTTTTTCTCAAATTTTAACTTAATCTTAGTCCAGTGTTGAACTATTCATTAGCGTAGAAACAATTCGATGAATGCTTACACAAACGTGTTTCCACCTCTTAGGTTTAGCGCATTCCCACTCTCGTTCCCATCAATACCCACCACTACCTACAATTCTATAAGATGGAATAGTAGGGGCAGTGTTCGTTATTCCGCGTTGTAAGCAAGACGTCTGTTGCTTATTACACGAATCGAATGAACGGATGAATTATAATTATATTTGTAGCTTTTTCTACTTCTAAATGATTGTAACGTAGAAAATTTGTAAAAGTTAGTTTTCGACCAGTTGTGTGCAAAATATGACTCGTGGAGTAATTTGTTTCGACAGCACAATAAAAAGAAATACAGAAAACTCGAATCAAAAGGAAATTAATTAATTGGCGGAATGGTGCACACATCAAAATGTGGCCTCGGCTATTTTATAAAATCTCATGTTGGAAGGTTTCGGAGTAAATGTGCATCACCAAACAATGATGATAACGTTAGAAGAATTTCAAGTATTGCCCTCCTTTTCAGAAATCAGACACAAGCTGGATTGTTGAAGAATTCAACCTCGTTCGAATTTTAAAAATGGGATGAGATATTGGCTGAGAGGCAAAATTAGTAGTTTTTTAGGTAATCAATGGAGAATCAATTGTTGCCTGACATATCATCATCAATAGGTCTCAGTCGCTTACAACCGTATTACTTCTAAAAGAGCTCGTCATCTATCACCATCCGAGGGCGTGTGAAGCACCTCTTACCACAGAGCCCATTTGCGTTTTGATGATATCAAACCACCTTGTCGGATATCTCCATCTCGCTCTTTTACCAGGGGTCTTACAAAAGAGAATGTCTTTTTCGAGATTTCCGACTTCTCTTCTGGTTACATGTCCAAAATACTCTAGAATGCGTTTCTCGCATAAAACACTTAGCTTTACTGGCTCGTGCAGTAAAAAAAGCGATGATTTTGTGATGCCGAAACTGAACTTTGGAAGGAGTGGTTAAAAATCCATAATTTGGAAAATTTTGAACATTGGCATCGATTAATCCAGCTTCGAAATTATCTCAGATCGTAATAGTTTCAAGGTCTCAAATAGCTCATTTGAAAATCCATGTAACTAATCTGGTGACTGTGTGCATTTTGCAAAATTTTGAAATTTGAACATCCCATTTAGGGCTCAATTTGGATCCAAAATCTGAAAACTTTCATTCCTTTAGAAGACGAGTTTTCACACCTATTAACTCAACGTTAATGTCCAAAATTTGGATTTTGAACCTTGCTATCGCGC
Source organism: Ferrisia virgata (assembly GCA_900060175.1). Taxonomy (NCBI): domain Eukaryota; kingdom Metazoa; phylum Arthropoda; class Insecta; order Hemiptera; family Pseudococcidae; genus Ferrisia; species Ferrisia virgata. The sequence goes on from FIZR01001517.1 coordinate 19,537, forward strand.
AACCCCTGCCCCTGCCCATATTCTGCAGTAGTTAGCAAAAATCGGACAAATTAGTAGTATTTTCATAGTGTAATTTGGCAAAATGTTGGATTAACTGCCCCACCAATTATGTACCTACTTTTGTACTGGAATCCAATTTGTCAGAAGTGCACTCTACTCTTCAAGAAGATCTTCACTAAAAAGAGTGGAGGATGAGGAAGAGTAGTGACAACATAATCCGTTCTTAGTTGGTCCAAGGGTCGTTATGATCTTGAAAATCAACTAGAGCACGTTTGCGCGTCTATGAAAATTTTCAACCCCACCCTGTCTTCATTCATAATTCACAATTACTCAGAATCATAGTTTTTGTTCCCTCTCACCAAGCTTATTGTCCTGTTAGAACCAGAAATCAGTACCAGTGGCGCAGCCAAGGGGGAAGGGGGTTTGAGATCATGCCGTCATCATTAGATGGCATTAGTGGACCATCAACTTTGTGACGTCATTAGTGGGCAGATTTTTATGGCCTGAAATGACATCAGTGGATTTATGATATGTAGGATTGATTTTATGATTTCAAGTTCAAATATTAAGAAAAATTAGAGATGTGACATCAGTGAACTTATTTTATGAAGGATTGATTTCATGATTTTAAGTTGAAACGTTGTGAAAAATTAGAGATGTTTGAAGTTGACTCGTCAAAACAGTGGACATCGATTTTATGATTTTGAGTTGAAATGTCATCATCCGTTGACTTGCCAACAGTTGAGCTTGACTCTGGATTGATTTTAAGATTTCAAGTTGAAATATCGAGGAAAATTAGTTGACCTTGACCCGGGTTGATTTTATAATCTCCAAGTTGAGAGTTGAGAAAATTTAGAGATGTGACATCCGTGGGCTTATTTTATGTAGAATTGATTTTATGATTTTAAGTCGAAATATTGAGAAAAATTAGAGATATGACATCAGTGGACTTATTTTATGAAAGATTGATTTTTTGAGTTTAAGTTGAAATGTTGAGATAAATTACAGATATGATTAGTAGACCATCAACTGTGTGGTGTCATCATTGAACTAACATCAGTGGACAGATCTTTATCACCTGAAATGACACCAGTGCACTTATTTTATGATTGTAAGTTGAAATTTTGAGGAAAATAAGAGATGTGATTAGTAGACCATCAATCTTATGAAGGATTTATTTTATGATTTTAAGTTGAAATGTTGACGAAAATTAGAGATGTTTGAAGTTGACTCGTCAAAACAGTGGATATCGATTTTATGATTTTGAGTTGAAATGTCATCATCCATTGACTTGCCAACAGTTGAGCTTAACTCTGGATTGATTTTAAGATTTCAAGTTGAAATATCGAGGAAAATTAGTTGACCTCGATCCCGGTTGATTTTATGATCTTAAGTTGAAATGTTGAGAAAAATTGAAGACGTTTAAAGTTGACCCATAAACAGTTGACCTCGACTCTAGATTGACTTCATGATTTCAAGTTGAAATGTTGAGGAAAATTACCAAGTGACAAGTATTAAATAAAAAAAAGCAGAAAAAAATTGTACCAATTACATTAAAAACACCAAAACTTACATTCTTTCGGTATTTACACTTTGCGTGCAAAAAGTTCCATTTGTCCCTTCCCCCATCTTTGAGACAGAAAAACTTGAAAAAAGTTCACATTTATGATAAATTCTTTTCGTCTCGCTGGTACATACCATTGCGTTGATTTTTTATAAATTCAGACACAAAACATAGCTAGTAGAAAAAGTGGAAACCCCTTATTTTTGGGCCATTCCTGGCTTCGTCACTGATGGGTACGTTTAAAAGTGGCTCAAACTTTGAGATCTAACCATTTATCGAAATAATCGAACGAGTCAGGGTCTTTGTGGTCGGCGTTCGTTACAACTTTTTAATCTATCGGCAACGTCAAAATAAAGGAAACTCATAAATAAATGCGATTATCGAAATTTTTCATGGTAAAATGATTTTTTCGTCATTCTCTAATTGCAAAATTGTGCCAATTTCTTCGGTCGGGAAAAAACTGTGATAAATGTATTTAAGTTGTTGGGACGAGTACCTAATAACCCCTACGGTATGGGTAGAAGGGTAGAAAAAGAGAGTAAAGGATGTCGTGGGGAGAGGGGGGAGTGGTACCTGTGGTGTATATGTAAGCGGCAATCAGCCGCATTCCATAATCGGTGGGCCGGACGGGCGAAAACTTTCAAAGTACAGAATGAGAAAAAGTTCACGAAGAATGAAGGATAAGAAAAAAGAAGGAAAAAAGTTGGCTGTAATGGCAGGCAGCAGCTATATGTAAGTTTGAGCGATAAATTAAATGTGCACACGAGCGTGTTACCTTAATCGGACGTTTTAACGTTTGCCAGGCAGGACGGTAAATTAAATTTCATTATTTTTCTCAACTCTATTAAAAGGCGCGATTCTTTCCTTATAATAATTACTATTTATTGATACATTTTTAAAAGGTTAATATACCCGTACCCCTTTTTTTTTATATATATATATAATCATAAGCGCGTAAAATTATTATAATCACATTATTAGGTATTGAAAAATGGCCAACAGCAGCATTCATTTTCGTATCTTTCTTTTAACACCTTTGGCCGGCGGCTTACGTTGCGTGGGTGGCCTCCTTTGAGTAGGTGGTTTCGATTTCCTCTGAGTACTGAGTTGTTTCTTTTGAGTTAGCAGAATGTTTTGCCAACATTTTATAATTCCTGGAACGTGGCTTTTGCCTACGATGCCGACGATTCTGATTTTGGTGGTCGGATTTTTAGGTTTTACTTCGAGCACCGCTTTCATGAAAGCTTTGGCCATGTACATATCGCGATCGTGTAACACTGCTTTTCTCAGAGCGTCGTTTCGATCTAGTAAGCTGAGCATTAACGTACGTTTCGAGCTGAATGTGATGAACAAGCGTAGAAAATTCGACTGGTAAATTCGCACCATTTTCTTTTCTTCGTCGCTCAACGCGGCCGCAATACTGCAAAATGTATCCTCGACCGGTCTGTCAGCCAGCATAATTCTGTACGGCGCCAGCACGTTGATCAAATACATAGGCTTTCTTTTATCAATCTGCCATATAAGTTCGCCAAACGGTACGGTCATCTCGCGTCCGATTTTCACACTCGAATGGAACACCTTCGGTTTGAGTTTGAATTTTAGCACACCCTTACGCAGTACGGACCATTTAACGTGGTCTTTGTACGAGCAGAATTTCTCGTACTTGATGGCTTCGCTGATCAAACCGAGTAACAGCTCTTCGCCGATGGCTTTATCCTTTAGTCGTTTCGGTATGAAATCCATATAGGTGGTTCTGGGTGGCTGGTACATTACCGAAGTTGTGGCCGGCATTAGGTTGGCCTCGGTTACGTTATATCGTTCTAAATTCGTTCGACATAGCTCGACACCTACAACGTGCGGTCTAATTTGCCTTATCAAATTCGATACGACGTAAGCGTATTTTTCTTTACTGTGATGAGTGCCCATCAGATACACCAAACCTTTGTCGTGTTTTAGTATTGAAACTGGCTCGTTTTCTATGTGGAACGAATCGACCAGTCGAGCTCTCATTTCTTCTTTGAGATTAGCGTCGTTTTTTCCATCGTCGAATGTCGTCATCGCGTTCGTTAGATTGTCCGCAACAATCACACCTCTCTCCGGAACACCATGAATGATACTGTACTCGAAATAGAGGTTAAATTACGTTTTTCTACGCAATTAATAATATTCGCATAGACTAACTAGCATGATAAGTAATCGTTTAGAAAGCGGAGGTAATTAAAGGCTGGATATAGTTTTTAGATTTCTTTTTTTCGATGTGTAGGTCTTGTAGGTGTGTGTGAGTGTGTGTGCGTGTGTTGGTAGGTATGATGAGAAATCTCATCTTGTATTAAAAAATTCATCCTCTTATAAAGATTACTTAGGTAAATTGCGTTTGTAAAGGGGTGAAAAAAAAAACATCAACGAGCTGGCCGATAGTATAAGAAGTGCGGCGATAGGTTGAAATTAAATCTGAATATTTATGAATTTGCTTCATCCGCAGTGCCCACGTCTGGTACCTGGTGCCTGGGCGAGCACTTCTTAGAGTTAAATACCGCCACGCCGCCGTTTAAAATCGTTCGTTTTTATTATACGAAATTACCTAGCTACGTTAAACGAAAATTCTATCTGTGTACTTTGAAAGATAACGCGTATAAAAATTTATTCCTCTCGTACTCTCTCTCTCTCTCTCTCTCTCGCATCTTGTACAGAGTTAGCTAGGTGGTATCTGTATACCTTCCTTTTTTCTTTATTATCTCTTTCGCTGTGTTTTAAAAAGCAGAAAAGTTTCGCTACGCTGTGCTCCTCAACATGCCGCGCCCCACACAAAGCACGTCCCATCCCGAGTATTTGGACTTTACACACGAATGAGTATTTTTTCTTCTTCTTCTTTTCTTGCACACTACCTCCGAAGCTCGTTTATTTTCTATTAAACGTCCATCTAATGGAAGCTGGCGTTTCCTTATGTATGTATGTATTCGAAACTTTGCGAGTTATTTTGATAATATCTTTGTAAGTTGTTTATTTGTATACGTATATAATAAAATGTACCAACGTAAGATATCGATGTAGAAAGATAAGAGGTAGGTACCTTGGGAGCTTTTAAAAGATACCTACCAAATATCGTATATCATGATTTTTTTCGGCAAAATTCGAATCTGAGTTTAAATCGAGTAGTCGAAAAATACGATGAATAAAATTTAAATTATTAGATGACCTAAAAAAAAAAACATACTGAACATTTCTTTGCCATTTTCGATGAACAAACGTACTCCACCCCTCCTCTGCATCCACACATATTTTCAATGTTATTGACAAAAATGGCAAAAAGCCCTCCGTAAATTCAAAAAAAAAAAATCCTACTCAAGAAAATCTAATCAACTTCAAAATGAAAAGAGCCTTTGCTCGCCGTCTACACCGAACAAAACAAGGAGAGAGTTGGATAAAATTCATGTTATCAATAACACAACATACTTCTATACAACAAATGTGGAAATCCATTCAAACCCTGAAAGCAACATCTACAGCACAGTCTATACCTTACATCATAGATAATGGTACCATTTACGACTCTCAAAGCTATATAGCAAATGTCTTGGCTCAAAACTTCAGCCAATGACTGGTATGATGTCACCTTTCAAAACCTTAAATCTGAAACTGGAAAAACAATTCTAAATTTTCAATGTGATAATTTAGAAGATTATAACTCTCTCTTTTCCTTCGATGAACTCGAATATGTTTTAAAACACAATATCAAAAACTCATCTCCTGGGCCTGATGACATCCATCCATTATTCATGCTTAAATATCTATCAGATCCTGCCAAACAGCAACTTTTGAACCTCTTTAACAAAATTTGGGCTTCAGATTCATTCCCAAATTCATGGCGAATGGCTACCATCATTCTCATTCTGAAACCAAATAAAGATCGTTCTTCTACCTCTAGTTACAGACCAACTTTCATAACCTCCGTTCCATGTAAACTTCTAGAAAAAATGGCCAGCAAAAAATTAATTAATCGGTCATACTAAACTCACCCGTAGCCACTTATATCTCAAAAACCCCAAGCCAACATGCCAGTTTTGCAACTCCGAGCCCACCTCAACCCAACACCTTCTCTTCTTTTGCCCTTCTTTAAAACATGAAAGACAAACCTTAAACATCTCTGAAATCTCCCCAACAATCCCAGATTCATTAATTGAAATGAAAAA
>FIZR01001518.1:0-16408 GCA_900060175.1 Ferrisia virgata
TTTTTCAATTTTTAGAAAATTTTTTCGACAACTCCCCCCCCCCCCCCTTGCAAGGCAGGTGTTCTTACGCCCCTGAAGGAATAGGAGACTGGAGTAGTTATGCGAGTTGAAAAGTCGAAACCTTCAAAAGGCATATCTAGCACATTTATTGAATCAATATTCTAAATTTCATTCCCGTACTTTGATGGAAAAGAGAAGGGGAGACTTATGCGAGCAACCAACTTTTATTAACGCTGGTCAAATAGAGGAAAACTACTTTCGTTTTTTTTGCCAATTAAAGTAAAAGACGGATTTTTGGAGAAGTGATACAATTTTTGATTCTTTATTAATTCGTTTGAAAACGATCAATTTTAGTGATTTCCATGAATTTTGGACATGGCTGAATTTTAACCCGAAGTGTTTTCCACTTACTGTAACGGCGAATACAAAAAGGAGGGTGCACGATTTTTTAAATTCATTTTTTCTCATGTTGAAAAGGCTCTTACGTTCCATAAAATTTGTTTCCTCAGAGAAGACCTACTCCACAATAAGGTCTTTGCAGATTTGTTGAATATTTGTGATAAAAAAAGATGAATTCAACTTTCAAAAATTCGGAAAAATTTTGTAATTTATAATTTACTCACTACCTCTCTCCGTTCAAACCCGTTTTTCTGCGTGATCTAAGCGTCCTACGGAAAAAAATCATAAAAACCAAAATTGTAGAAAATAAAAACTTCTTTCTGCTATAAGGGGATAATTTTTTTTTCAAGTTGACTAATTTTTAAATTATTTCGCTGCGAAAACTGAAAATTTTAAAATTATTATAAAGTTTTCAACTTTACTCGTATAAAAATTATGAAAACTAAGTCATCGAGAAAAAAACTAAATGCTTTTGCATAAAGGAAATTTTACCCTCCACAGATTTTTTATATTATTGCTTGTTTCGTACAAAGCTAAAAAATTATTACTGATTTTTAATGAAAAAAAATCTTTAAATCGTTTTTTTCTCGAGACTTTTCAGTTTTCAGCCACTTTTAACCCACACGAAGCGTTGACAATGGATTAATTTTGGTTCTACGTCTAATTTTACATAGAAGTAGAAGAAAAATCAATTTTCGGAGCAGTACACTCTTTTCGTGCTCGCCGTCACGTATATATTTAATTCGCTCTTTATGTAAGCTTACTGGAAAAATTTAGAGGGTTTCAATTCGTATCGAAAATAAATTTTTAAACAAAGTCATCTGTGTTCTCTTATTACGATCAACTTTGAAGCCATTGATCGCAGGAAAATATCGTTTGAAAAAGAAAATTAAATCAATGTGTAAATAGGTATGTAACGAATTTTGTGCATATCGCACCATGATCGTATTCTATATGTACATAAAGTATCCATTTTGCTTCAAGAGCCTGGAATTGTTAAGGAAAATCAGGCTGAGTACAAAATTAAACTGAGAGATTAACAATGAACTTGGGAGGTCCTTTTTTCAAACAAATAAGTAATACGAAATAACGAAAAAAAAAAAAGAACTTATTCAAGGTGAACTTATAATTCGACAAATAATTCAAAACTCTACGTATTAATGTAAAGAAATCGTATCATTGAACGTTGCAACTGCAGAGAATTTCTCACCGCCTTACACAAATCCTTCACTTATCAAATTCAGACTTCTTATCATAGTCACATACGTTTCCAATCGAAAAAACAAACACCGTCTTGGTTAAGCTGCGAATAAAAACAATTTTTCAAAAACAACACTCACGTACAATAAATCCATAAATAAAATTATTTCTCATTTCTCTACGAATGATTTTAAATATTTTTTCACTTCAAAAAAAAATAACTTACACGTTAATAAAAACCTAAATAAATCGATGCATACGACATTCAAATGACGCAAATCATCAAAATCAGCATACGCATGAGTAGAATACGTACAATATCCTTTTGAAATAACAACAGCAACAACTTCATCACTGTGTACATAAAAGATGAAAAAAAATGAAAAAGGGATAAAAACTCGCATAAAAGCATCGAAACAACAAATTCGTTGTGAAAAAAGAAAGACAATTATCGACGAGGACGAGATTCATATCCTTGCTTCATTTTTATATTTTGGCCAATAAAAATTCGGTCATTTTTAGTTTTTAGCCCAGCTGAAGAGCGGCGGATCAATAAGCTAATACAAGAATGGAGCCTCCGTTCGTCGTATAAGCGGGTTTAATACGTATTTACGTAGCAACAAGACAAAATTACGTTTCTAAATTACGCGTCCGAAAACTCGTGTTATGGGGGCAAAGACGCCAGAAATATTTCGTAACAGATCGCAATTTCACATCCTCAGCTAGACGCGGTAAGGGTTCGTGTTTAGTATTCCGTACCCGGCGATATTCTTTTTCGTTTTATTCCAGACTTGGTTTTTTGCTATCTTGAAACGCGACACGAGTATAATTTAGGGAATAAGAAAAAAACATTGCAGGTACGTACGTATTTTTTTGGTTCGCAACGGATGAAGTTTTACTCTTATAAAATCAGCGCAAAAAATATGGAAATTTCATTATTATTATTATTATTAGAATAACATATAAGAAATGGATATAACGAACTCGTACACATATACACAATACATATAACATATTCGTTATTTTTGACAATTTTTATAGGCACGAGAAAATCACGTAAAAAACAAGCAAAACTTTAACGAATATACAAGATTTTTTCCGATTGTTTGTTCAAAATGACATTGCGAAAAAAAAAACCAACAAATCGGATAATTTTTATGGCTTTTTTTTTGGTAAACCATTTAGTCGTATAAACCTACTTTTGATTATCACGTAAATCTGGAAACCTTAATATGAATTAGAATACGACATTGACGTCATCATCGCAGGTAAAAATGCTATCGTTGAATTTACACGACGAAAAAGTTGGTATATTTTGTTAGTTGGAAATGGATAACACTGTACGTACTACGTACTACGTAATAATACAATTATATTCGTTAAAAGTTTTTGAGCAGGGGAAAAAGCATTTCAATTTCGATCAAAGAAAAGATTATAAGCAAAATACTCGCTTAACGTTGTTGACTCATAGACTAGAAACACGAAAGGCCAAGATGCAATAAAACAAGAGCGTCGACCTATTTATCACGTATTTTAAATCTAATGAGAAAATCAGCACCTGAATTTTTCACTGCAAATAAGTCACTTACACTCGTTACCATTGTCGCACGTAGAGGGGTGAGGGAGGTAAAGAACGAACCCCCTCGCAGAAATTTGAAAAAAATTAAATTTCGAAATGTATTACGAAATCGTATAATTTCAACGAGTAATGAAATTCGGCCCTTGGTGCTCAAAAGTGCGCTAAAATGCCTTTTATGAACTGCTCGGCTCGGTCTTGATATTTCGTCAGATTTTCGCCCTCGGTTCTTTCAGGCTTTATTATATTTTTCACTTTTAAACGTAATAGCAATTTTTGTGAAAACTTCTTCCTACGCGATAATTTTTGTATTATTGGTCCATCCCGTATTTTTTTTTTTTTACAAATTGTAATCCTCCTCAAGAACACATTCTAAACGCACCTACGTTCGTTACTACATAACAGAATTATACATATTTCAAATAAAATTCATACCAATAAGCAAAGGGTACCTTCGAAGAATTATAAACCTCAAAACTTCATTTCAGTTTCATTTCAAAGCCACCGTTTGGAAGCAGAAGGTTAATCATTGAATGTAGCTAATTAGACGAGTTTTGGGATCTTATTTTCTTATTTGGCTTAATCGAGTGGTTCTCTTCAACTCTTCAAAAGGACAGCACCACGCACATAATAAAAAGCTCATTTTGCACGAGTTAAATTTAAAATACTAAATTAATAATTGCGAAATCAAATTCGAAAATTTAGACGTTGGTTGGATCAACCACCCATTTGTTTAGGGTTTGGTAAGTGGTACTCAAAAAACCTCAGTTCATTATACATACACAAAACTAGTGAATTGAATTACAGTCCGTTTTATTCAATTTGGTATAGGTACTTGAAACAAGGAACAAATTTTTCCTCTTTAAATAAAAAATAAAAATTTTAGAAACCGGAACCGAAACCGAAATTGAAACAAAAAACCGTTTGAATATTCAGTTTTGCTTTCCACCAAGTTTTAGTTTCCTTTTTTTTCTCATTAAAGACCACAGGCTGAACTGCAGCACTAAAAATCCAATTACAATTTTAAAATACTGTAAGCTCTCGAGACCATAGAAAGATAGCAGGTTACCTTGCGGGCTTCTTGTGTCCACTTGATTTTTCTTTTTATTAAAATTATTCATATCCTCCAGTTTGTTGATAAATATTCCTTCAGGGTTGTTCAAAATTTAAAATTTTACTATATTTACACATACCATTTCAAATTCCAGCTAAATGAATATTTATTTAAAAAATTTTCTGTTTGATGTTCTGTTATTTCTATTTTTCGAATTAAGTCCTAATTCAGTGAAGCTTCACCTTATATTAAGCAAAATTAACATGTTCTTCTGAATGCATCGCTTTTAAATATTTCCTTCAAGGAAAATATTGTTTTCCTTATTCGTGATTCAAGATATCAAATACATAAAATCTACATTCATTTTTTTTATTGTTGCTGATCCCTGAAAAAATTTCAGGACTGAGGACGTAATAATGATTCAACAGCTCTCCTTTTCAACGGAACGACACCCTCTCCTCCCTCCATTCATAAACCTGATACCTCAACTCGAACCTACCCTGCATGTTACAACTCATCTGAGTAAAGGTAAACACAAAAGTACAAGGTGGATGAACCGGTTTCATTTGGTTTGAATTTCCTTACAATCCCTGCACAGAATCAAGTGAAAAGGTACCTGAAGTCAAGATAGATGATTTAAATCTGTCCTCAGATTTTGAAAATTACGGAAAACTGTTTGCCGGGGGGGGGGTCTCCCAAAAAATTTTCAAGCTCAAGAACCACCCCTTACCGCGCCTTCCTCTGCGTCCACGGTGAAAAAATTCAGGTTCATAATTAAGAAACCGTTGTTAAACAAAAATTTATGCTTGGAAATTTAACTCATCATAGAAAGGTGGATCAATAAGTAAATTCCACTGTATGATATCTCGGCAACAAAAATAGCTAGAAACCCAACTTTTAAACCAAAATGTAGCCCCAACTTTACACTATTACCATGCAAAATTTTATCGCAATCGGTTCAGTAGAACAAAAATAGCGACTATGAAACCAAGCCGACCCCCTTTAAAGTATACCGTCCAAGATGAAACAATGAATAAATGAAGATAAGATAAGCAAATTACACAAATGTTGTAAACAGCTAAAAAAATGAATAAAAAAATTGAGTTGTGTAGGTATAACTTTTGAATAAGTGTTATGAAAGTTTCAAGGGTGCAGCCTCGATTCATACTGAGGAAGATTTCCAATGACAAACTTCGCTTCAAGCACAGGCATACTTTTTCATCACTTATTGCTCCATTTTCGCTGCGAAAATTAATATTTTGTAAGAAATAATGTAGAAAAGCGACCTAAGTTGCTATAAATTTGAAAAGTTCATTTAAAAGAGATATCTCATCACAAGTTAAAAAACCTTCAAAGAACAGATGCACATTGTCACGGGCATTTTTTTCTGTAAAGTGCATCAAAACCGAAAAAAATTATACAAACATGGCGCATGCAACCCCTGAATATTCGAGAGGTTGAAAAAATACCTTCAAAGTCAACGAATTCAAAAGCTCACGACTTTTGAGAGTAAAATTAATTGCATAGGCAAAACATGCATTGGACGGTGTTTTTTTCAGATCAGTTAGGTTACATGATCTTTATTGATGTTTTACAGAACCAATTGCAATAAAATTTTGTATAATAATAGTAGAATGTTAGGGCTTCGTTTTAGTTTAAAAATTATTTTTCTAACTCATTTTGTGGCTGAGATATCCCGCAGTGGAGCTTACTCACTCATCCGGCTTTGTATAATGTGTAAGGAGAGTAAGGGGCTATACACCAGAGTTTTATAGCAGAGAAGAAATGAACATAGAAAATTTTAAACTTCTATTACGCAAAAACCAAAAGAGGTACATAGAACTTTTATTTTAAATTTGTGCCTTAGAAGGGAATTACTTCCAGAATACTTATATTGGCATTTTGACTAGTGGGTCATAGCAAAAGTTGCAAAAAAATTGAAAATCAGAATACTTTTAAATTTTTTCTTTCAAAATTGACTTTGTATTAGACGAAACCATAAATAAATGAAAAGAACACATCAGAAAACCTCGGTGTTCCAATTTTCGATTAAATGCGTTTATTCAAAGGTGTTCTATTAATTTTTAAAAACATAAAACACTGAAATAACACATCATATGTAAGTACAGGAAGGTGCTCACAATTACCCTATAAAGTACTCAAATAAAAAAACTAACCATAAATCCGTGTTCAGTAGGTGAAATTACCAAACCTGTTAGCACTTAGTAATTGGAGCAAAAAAATTAAATTTCGAAGATTTTGAGCTGAATTAATTTGACTCGCTGAACACGAATTTGAGGTTCCAGCATAAACACACGTTTATGATGATTTTACCATGAAAAATATGCGGGGTTTCATTATAGTGGTGGATTAAGGCAGGTTGAGAATGGTTCTTACGTTCGAGAATTTTTTTTGAGAACCCTCAACAAAGTACCACGATTATTTTTTGCTACCTTTGCACGATCTCGCGAAATAAATTCGAACAATTTCTTCGTTTGATTATTTATTCTTTGATTACTCGAAACTTCGATACGGTTATCACACAATTAAATTATGGCTATTTAGCCTAAAAAATATTAGATCAGCCGAAATTGAGAGAGCACAAGTACCATTGCAAGTCTCGGGATCAACTGGCCGACTAATTAATTAATGTAATATTTTGAAAGTATTTATACGATATTTTTAGGTGTGGTATGGATGTATTAATCGTTAGAATGGTGAGGTAGTTGTTGTATTTTGTTTTTTTTTCGTGTTTACCAATAATTTTATAAATATTGTCGTCTTCGCGTATTCGACTGTCACATTTTAAAATTTCAGGAAAGGGTCAAATCACTCATCTTGACCGTAGGTACCATTGGCAATTATTAAATTGCTTCAACAATTCTTAAATTCTCCTCTTAATTTTCAACTAGAAATAAAACATACATCTATAAAAAGGGTAAATTTTGAAATTATGCAAACAATTACATCTGGTCTACTCGTAATAATTGTAGAAATAAAGAGGAGCAAAGAAAGTTGAAACTTTCCTAGCACTAACACAGCTTCATATCAACGTGTATATTCGTACATGTTCATTTCAGCCGAGTAATATTACGCTATTTTCTTGAATTTCGCAACGAAATTCGGCGAACTAAAATACGAAACATATGAGAAGATAGCTAGATACAGGTAAAAGTACGAAGCGAGATTAAGATTTATGCGTGTTACGAGTTCATTTACATACATACCGACGCGAATATTCGCAAGGAAAAAGGATCGAAAATGAAATATACCCACGTATAAGCTGAGAACATCACGTAAATTCGTTTGAAAATTTGTTACAAGCTCGAATTCGCATTTACATTTTTTTCCAAAGCACAGAATAAGAAAAACGAACGGTGAAAAAAAAAACTCTGCCTCTCCCTTCCCCCAAGAAACGAGAGCGAAGAATGAAAAAGACGTCAATACACCTACAGGTATGTGTACACACGCCACCTTCAACCCTCATGGAATTACACAAAACATGGAATTTTCACCCAATCAAGCTCGCCAACTACGTCTGTGGCATTTGGCAAATCGATTACGACCCTGAACACACTCAACATGGTTAATAAAACATAAACTAGTACACTGTACATCAGCTTTTCTCGCATGGCGCGGCGTGCCGCGTGGCATTTTCCAAAAAAAAAACCCAGTATCTCTCTCTGCCAACCCGTCATCCAAAACGTTCCATTTTCGGTAATTCACCGACGCCGCTTTTCATCTGGAAATTCGATCGATATTCGACCTGTATTTCTTCGCACGCTCGAAATGTTTCCAATTTTTTGCTCCCATTTTACGATAAGTATATTTCATCGTCAAACTATCTAGTTTAAATAATTTATCAAAATCACCAATTTTTTTTCATTCTTTTTTTTTTATTCTCTTCGCGAATAAATATTATCTTCGGTTCTGAGATGGAAAAAAATCTTCGATTTTAGAGGTGTACGAAAACACTCGTATTTTCTATACGTTTATATCAGTTTATATCAAGAAGAGGTTCGCTTCGTAACCGTTGATTTTCGATAAAATATCGGGTAAAAAAGGAAAAGTATTTGGTAAATTATTGTTTCCGCTTTTTTTTTTTTTTTTTTTTTTTTTTTTAAAAAAATTTTTTTTTAAATTTTTTTTTCCCTTTTTTTTTTTTTTTTTTTTAGTTTTTGGTTGTTAGAATTCTAAAATAAGCGCCAAGTTCAATTTACCGCAATTATCGTAACGAGCGAAACACGTCCAAGAGGAGAATTCTTGTAACTTGAAATTCATTTTAACCGAATCCGCATTTCATGTTTTTACTTCAGATTACAGAAGAGCTTTTATTGCTTCCATTATCTCGAATGAATTCTTTCTTTTTACTAAAATTCAATCGAACAGATTCTGTTTCATTTTATTCCATTATGGGTATAGTAGTACGTACCATAGAAATTTTTATGTTCTTCGCTATTTTAAAAATATTAAATCGAAAGTATATTGTGCTGGAAAAAAATTAATTCTAGCAACGTTCTACTAAAATAAAAAAAAAATCTTATCAAATCAAATCAACAATTTTATATGAATACATAATATGAGAAAGTAGATAGAATTCACGTACGAATACACCTTTAAAAATACCATTTATTATACATAGACGTACGTATTTATCGTAACGCCATAATGGCGACCATCACAATGAAAACTTTGTACGTTTTTGTAGACAATTTAAACGTAGTATAGTAGGCAGTATTACTGATGGTCTATTTGAATTTAGTGATAAGAGTATTCATTCAAGGTTGTATAGCCGACCTTGAACTTCACAACCGATGCACCTCGCTGAGTACCTACTTTTTCTTTTTCTATTTTTTTTTTTTTTTTTTTTTTTGCCAAATATCACCTGTCTTCAAGTCCATACAGTCGTAAAGCTATGCACGAAGAAGGTACTGTTTACGTATCATTTGTCAATATCAATGCAGTGTTTACTAAGCTAAAGCATTCGAATGAAGTAAAAGAGATCCATTCAACAACAGGTGCTCAACAAACAGCTAATATATAAATGAACGGATAGTTTTTTAAATCTTTATTCGCATTTTAATTAAAATTCGGTAAATTTAGAACTAAGCCAAATCGTCATAATAAAAACTTGGTACGTTAAAAATTGAACTTTTGAATTTGTATTCTTCGAACTTGACTGATTAACATTGAACTAACGAAAACTAGGTATTTTAAACAATTAAAAAAATATTTCATCAATTAATCGAAAAATGAACTTTAATCGATACGTCTTACATTATACTAAAGTGAGAACAATTGTGCATATTATACTCGTACATATTTATCACGTAAATACCTGTACTTGACTTAAGCAACATACTTGAACTCGTACATTAGAAAAAATTAGCAATGAAAAAAGTGACCAATAATTTTTGAATTATTAACCAAAAATTTATTTATTAAAAAAAAATCTACGCTTTTTCAGCCTGATTTTCGCGAAATATTATAATCATGTGAATTGATTTTTTTCTCTAAACAGTAGTAAGGGTGGAAGGGAGTCTATAATAGGGCTAAAATATCAATGCCACTAACAGGCACATCTATAGGACCTGTACTAAATCTACATACCAAAGTTCAACTTTCTCGCGTAATTGTAGAGGAGGGGGAGGGGCGGGGGGATATGCCAGGAACAAACTAAAAAATAAGGAAAATCCGCCAAAAAACTACATTTTTGAGACTTTAAGAGGATGCAATAAGGCTGAAAAGTTACAACTCCCAAAAGGCACACCTACGACCTAAACTAAATCTACATACCAAATTTCAACTTTCTAGCGCAATTTGTAGACGGGTGCGGAGGCAGATATGCGAGGAAAACTCAAAAAATAAGAAAAATCGACCAAAAAATTACATTTTTGGGACTTCGAGGGGGTGCAATGAAGCTGAAAAATCGAGACCCCCAAACAAAAGGCACATCTATGGCCCCTAATAAGTCTACATACCAAAGTTCAGGGAGATAGGGGAGGAAGGGCCTTTTTTAAAGTTCGAAATTGGGGGAAACACTCATATTTCCCTTCCTAATCGATTTTGGAGGTTAATTTAAGGATACGTTATATAACTTTGGATTGTCTACCAATCGGCTTAAAAGGGAACACTTTTTGCGATTTTAGTCCCTCAGCACTCCCTCCTTCAAATTTGGGCTCGACTGAATTATGATCAAACGTCATCTCCACTCCAAAATATCAAATCCACTGCCAATCTAAACCTAATTCCTAAATTTGATCGATTTTGGTCGATATCAAGCTAAGCAAATGATTTTTAGTTTCGGGAAGAAAATATAAATAAAAATAACCATCTAATACAACCAAAGATGGTCGTAATGGTCTTCTACGATCCCAAAACGGATTTCGTTGATCACCTACCGCCGATCGGCAGTAGGTTGATGGACCATAATTTCCTGGTTTTCATTGAGAATATGGCGTAGAAAATCAAGCTAAAAACAGTAAAATTCGAATATATTTCGCTTTATTGCTCACACAAAAATTTCAGTAATTCTCTTCATAATTTTATAAAATTTCAGATGGATAGAATTTGACTCTTATAAGGCGTCCGATACTCATTCATTTACTAAAATCTTTCCATTTGTATGATTCAAACTTATACGTCCTTACTTACACAAGACACTAACTATAATGAAGAAAATATAACTGTATTATTCATTTCGACGAGAAGTGTGAAACTGAGTGAAATAGAAAACACAATGCGAAAACTTTTTCTTCAAAATTATAACGAAATTTACAATATACTAATTGCAGCATGTAAACTTCGCAAATTTTCAAAACTTGGTTGACAATTGTGTACCTCTACCTACTTATCACGTAATTCTCATTCCTGCTCTTCTATTGTCGTATTTTCACCCTTTGTCGTAAATACGACTTCATGTCGGGTTTTTTTCTCTCTTTTTTTTTTAACGTTCCATGTCGATGTCGTGCGGCGTTCAATCTCGTAAATTATACGCCATTTAAAGTCGTTTTCTTCCCTCATCATTTTTTTTTGGCATTCGATCGAGAAATACATCACGCATTACACAACCCATCATTAAATAATTCTCTCTTCGTCGTGATTAGATTTTTCCACAAATATATGTGCGTCTACGTATATCTTCTTTACAGGTAAGTTTAAAAATATTTGATAATTTTTAACGTTACGAACGTATATTTTTATATTTGGAAGTGAAATCGGTTAATCGAGGTTACAATGTTACCAGTTCATTTAGGTAATATGTATCTAGTAAATACCTACATTTGATAATTACACTGTTGGCTGATAAGACAGAAAAAGAACTTTTATTACAAACATACCGAAATATGCTATCATGTCGGTGTGTCGTCCTTATCAGTTCCCATACTTATTCTAATTTCAATTCATACTTACTTACAAGTATGAGTGATAATTTTCCCGTAGGCTAAATGTGTAATAATAAATATCACAGCGTAACATTATATGTAATTGAATGAGTAATCAATGCTCTTTAAAATAAAAGAAAAGAAATAAGCTTATTCAATAATACACATTTAGTCATCTTCACATCCGTCTAATAAATGTAGATAGCGAAGTTTCAAATGCAAAAGGGTGCATACTTTTTTGGTATTTTGTTTATGAGGTGATCGAAGCAAGGGTGAAATTTCGAAAAAAATTGAATATGACGAAGTATGGATGTCATTAAAAATCTCAAGGCATGGCATTAACAATCATTGCAAATTTAATTCTTTATAATTTAGTCATAATGAATTTTTCTATTGGGGGCTTCCTTACCGTGTAGCTGAATGGCAAAAATATGTTTTTCAAACCATCAAAAAGCATAATTATTTGCGAATTTATACCTCACCTAGTAGCTCTCAATCGAAAAATGAATTATCCAGCGATATACAGCATCTGAAATCGCATCAATCATCGATTCTATTGAGTAGGGTTACATGTCAATTAATGGCGGATATTCTATGAAACAGGGGGAGGGGAATAATCTGATCAAAATTACGCCCACGAACCGAATTTATTCCTGATACTACAAGCAACAAATTTTATTCAAGAAATTTTTCGACACTAGCCATATGTGAGGAAATAGCGGTGTTTTTCAGAAAGGGGTAGACTCTTGGAGGATGCCGTGCTCCGGAAAATAGTCATTCTAACTAAATTTGTTCATTAAACATCCTAGAATAGGAATCATCATAAAAATTGCTTTCAGAATTCAGATCACATAAGAGCTCATTCTTGGTCGTTTACAACAGTACTTTTCTTATCTGAAAATAAATCAAATTGAAAATCTTCATTTTTAATCTGATTTTCTACACCACATTTTCAATGAAAATCAGGCTATTTCGGTCTATCGACGACCTTCGATAGATGTTGGAGGGAGAAGATATCCAAAATCCGTTTTGCAGTTCCATAAGACCATTACGACCATTTAGGTGAGGAATTAATTTTTATTTTATTCTTTTTCCCCGAAACTAAAAATGATTTGCTCAGCTCGATACCGACCGAAATCGATCAAATATTCTCAAGTGAGGTTGTTCTCGGGTCAAAATTCAGTTATGCCCAAATTTGGGGGAGGGGGTTCTGCTGAGCCAATCAATAGATGATCTAAATTTGTATAACATCCCTAGGTTAATTAGGAGAGGAGATAAGAGGGTTTTCCCCTTCTAAATTGAGCTAGGAAGTTTCTAAGTTCAGTTTGTAGAAAAACAAAAAACACGTAGTAAGGATCATAGGTGTACCTTTCGGGAGGTTCAAATTTTTAGACCCATTGTACTCTGTTACGTCTCCAAAAATGTGGGTTTTCAAGTGGATTTTTTCATTTTTTGATGTTGTTCCTCGTATAACTTCTCTCTGAATTGCGGCAGGAAATTGAAATTCGGTATGTAGATTTAGTATAGGTGTTAGATGTCTCTTTTAGGGGTCTATACTTTTCAGCCTTATTGCACCCCTTCACAGCCCCGAAAATGTAATTTTTTGGTAGGTTTTTCTTAATGCAAGCAGCCCTAGCAAAGCGAGGACGCGAGCTGTAATTTATTTTTTGCATGCAAAACTAGCATGTAGATTTAACGGTATTCTAAATGTAGTCTTTGACCAATAATTTATTGTAAAATTTTACTCGTTAAAAAAAACCAACAGCCGAGAATATTTCAAAAGGATTTTAGATTTCAATGACTGCTGAAGCTTAATTTCTGTCTACTTTTTATGATTAGCATATTGAAATTCGTTCGTGTATTCAAACATAAAATATTCAAACTGTGGCTTCAAAAAAACAATAAAAAAAAACTACAATGTCGATAGATTCAAAATTTTGATTTACCTACTTGTTTTTTCATCTGCTAGGCACGAAATTAAAAAATATATCAAATCGTGTACTTTCTTTATGGTTGTAGATAGATCATTATTTTCAATTTCCACTAAACAAAAGTCGAAAGAGGACTTTGAAGTAGGGTCAAACTTAACCTATTATCAGCTATAGGGCATCAATTAATTTTAAATATTTTTGAAAATGAATCTTTGCGCTACTGCAATACTCATAATAAACTCCTTCGTCATGCATCGCTACTTCTTTGATCAAGTTTCATACAGCAGGTATCTTTATTGACCACACCTCATTGAAATATTGTTGAAACATTGTAAATTATACTGAAAGGGACCGCTTTCGACTCGTTACTACTAAAAATATATACGCAAGCACCAGCTCGCCGACGACGGATTAAAGAAGACACGTAAAAGCTTATCGTTTGTTTGGCTGCGTCAAGGTTAGCACGTGGTTTCCATAAAAATCATCCACGATAAAGACAACACGTTTTGTACCACGAAATCCAATAAATTTACGCGTAAGGTATGCGTCAAGATTTCACCAATTAAGGTTTTCTCCATAATATGTACTATACAACTCGAAGAAAGTAAATCGAATTTTCGGACTAAAATATTGAAAGACTTATGAGGAGGCGTATACATATAATGTAAAACCTATCATCGTATCATTCAGGGTTTAGCCGGCTTAACGAGAGAGCTTTTAAAGTTTAAACATTCAAAACACATAACTGTAGGAGTAATGATGCCTTTGAGCCGGAGAATTGTGAGAAGCCATACAAAAAGATGAGCATTTCATCGACCTCATCAAAGTGGGCGATGAAATGAAAATTTGCTGTTCTAGCTACGAGCGTTGTATTCAAAGAAAACCTTATTCTCTCGCTCAATTCCCCCCCCCCCTCCATTTTGAATAAAGAATTCATGAAAACGGACGAGACAGCATAATATTAACGAAACCGTAAAAATACGACATTCTCCCATCTGTTGATGATGGTAGACGTAGAGTGAGAAAAAAGAGCTAGCAAAACCAACGAGAAATTTTTTCATTCTGAATTTAACAGCAAAACGAGTACGTATACGAGTACAAATATTCATTTTTAATTATCGCACAGCGCAAAATCCTCGAGGACATTGTTTCAGCAAAGTTTTCATTCGGTAGTTTATGAATTTTACAGCCGTTTAATTAAATTTAATTTATTCGCAACAACGCAAACACATTATGCAAGCGTGAGTGTGACGACGAATCTAACTGAGAACTGATACTAACAATAAAACAAAAGTAGATAGAATTTTTAAATGTGTAAAACAAACTTACTGATACACGCTGAGTACATTGAGTAGGCCCGAATTATTCCCAGATCATCTTGTTTAAAATGTCGATTCTGAAAAAAAATTAACAATAAAAATATAAAATTCAAGCATTAAAATATTTATACAAAAATCCAACCTACATGTGTACGTCTACGTATATTTATATAGAAGTCGCACAAAGTAAATCGATAGAATTACGCGTGGTTACAACTTCCTGATAATAGCGTTCGACATTTTACGTATTATTTTCCTTTTTTTTTTTTTTTTACCCTATTCGTAAAGCCAAGTGGCGTCACTGAAGAGGGTAAATTTTGTAAATTCTACACATAAATACGCAGACCAACGTGACGCACACTTACCAAAAGGCACCAAAACACGTATTTATTCTTTAACCAAGTCGCCACGACGGCTTTTTAATTCACCCTTCTACCCTATCTGTAGTCTATTTGCATACAGCGAATACTATTGCGTATACATATACGTATAAACGTATATGTATAGAGACGAGTAACGTGCACGAATTTCGTTCACTTTAATACGGTAGGCATAAAAAAAATATATATATCCGAGCGTCGTTTCCGTTTTATATTACTTGCAGCACGCACGCAAAGCGTCTAATAAAGAATATTTCACATTGGTCACCTATAATAATAGGTAGGGACTAGGGAAGGTACTTTAGGCTGGGTAGGTAGTAGGTAGGCACCCGTAATGACAAATAATTACCCCCTTTCAACACGATACGCATACACCAACCAGCACTGCATGCTTCATGATACGTCATACAATAAAAGATGTCGATACCTAAATCGAACAAATATTTAGATTTCAAAAAGACTTAACTACAATTAATAGCATATGCGAATTAATTATTCATTCGTGATCAAATTTTTTTTCGTTTTATCAGCAACCTCGTGCCACTCATTATTTAACATACGTACACTACTCGTCATAAGTCTTAGTACCCCTAAAACGAAATGTTAGAATCAATGTTTTCTCCAATTCGCGATTATTCTATCATGATAAGTCCAAACTTACACCTATCATATATTTTTGGAAAGCTCAAAGTCCCTACTTCTTGAAAATGTATTTGATTTTGAAAAAAGCCCCCATAGAAAAGACCTTATGAAAATTGACGTTTCATGCTCTAAAATTGAATACCTTTCATTTTTGTTCTCGTGATTTTTGGATATTTTATACATTGAACCTTTCTTTCTTGCTTTCTTTCAAACAGCATTCGTTTTCCGGCATTTTTAGTGATTTCTCAAAAGCCTTCGCGTATCACTATATCGTGAAATTTTAATTTTGTCTTCGAATAAAAAAAGCCTAATATATTTAGAAAAAAATCTACTTTCACGTGATGTACTTGGAATTAAGTTTTAAAGCGGTTATATGTAAAAATGTGATTAAAAACGTGATCAAAATCGAAAATTTTTCAAAAAATACACTCGAGACTATGGCTCTTGTATCTACACCACTGCAAATTCTTCTGTTCTCAACAGGCTAAACACAATTCACAACACTAGTATCAGAATCGCTCT
>FIZR01001519.1:0-57108 GCA_900060175.1 Ferrisia virgata
GGGGGGGGGGGGGGGAGTGCAAGATTTGATTTTTTGGCAATAACTTCTCAAATAATGCCCTTACGAAAAAAATTTAGACAAAAGTAGTAGAGCACCATGATCTTAACATTTTTTACTTCCTCAATTTTTTTCTTCTATGATACTATTGGGGGGGGGGGAGAACTAGGGCGTGGAGAAATAAGTCACCTTTGAAATTGTCCCACAAACTCAAATAATTTTTAAAAATCGGTTCAATTCAATTTTAGGAGCGGTTGGTTTGCATAACATTGCCCATCACTATGTAAAACAATAAAAAATAGATAATAACCCCTTCTTTCAGAACAAGGGGTGGGGCTTCTGCTGAAAAAGTTGAAACTTCCTCCGAGCGTAAATCGAAAGCAATAAAAAATTTGAAAAATTGGTTCAAACAAACATTGCAGAGAATCAAAAGACGATTATTCTCGGTTTTATATTTTTTCCGTAGGTGGCCATGGGGGGGGGGAGGCTATGGAGAAAACAAAAAAATTATATTAGAAAATTTGTTCAATAATTGCGTTTTGCTAATGACAGGTAGACATAAATTCTAACCAGCTAAAAATCTAATGAACTTCATTCCGAGGTTTTCATAGGCGTTGAACACGATTTTTACAGCAATTTCAACTCTGAACCCGAATTGAGCTTTCCATGAGAAAGTTCAATTTATTTAATGGATGAGAGACTATTTAGTATTTTGTTTTCATTTTCTTCATACTCCCCCTCCCCTCCCATTCCATGACTACCTCGGGAAAAAAATGAAAAAATGAAAATGTTCGCCTTTTAATGTACTACAACACAACGTCGGTTTGAACCAATTTTTCAAATTTTTCATCGTAATCGATCCACTCTCGAAGAACGTCTAGACTTTTCGAGAAAAGATCCTACCCTTCTCTTTGAGAAAAAGGGTTGCTCTAGCATTTTCCTTATTTCGCATAGTAGTGAAAAGTACTATACAAAACAACCACTTTTAAAAGTGAATTAAGATAATTTTTGGAAATTATTAGCGTTAGTGAGACATTTTCAGAAATGACTGACTAGCTTATGCATCTCCTAGCTTCCTGCAAAACCTCGTAGGAGAAAAAGCCTCAGGAGTAAAAATATTTGTATTTTGGTGCTCTGCAACTTTTGTATTAACATAGTTTTCGTAAGTGTGTTATTTTGAAAGTTATTGACGAAAAACCAAAATTTGCACCCCCCCCCTCCCGAAAAAAGGGTCAAAATATGTACGAATATTAGGGAATTTGGGCGAATATTGAAATATATGCTATGCATTACCTATATACGGAATTACCGCCGTTCATTAATTTTGTTCGGGTTTGGGCGTTTTTTTGAGCTAAAAAGCCTGCGCTATTAAGAAAATCACACATTACTGAACGTAAATTTATAGTCTCAAGTGCGTCGACAGATGCCAATGAGTCATGCCATCTCTAGATAAGCGTATTCGAATAATCACCAATTACATTCTACATCGATTTGCAATCACAGAAGAATGCAATTATTTAAACCAGTCTCTCCCATTACGTATTATTGTATCTCCGAGCTCGACAACCTACTACACCAAGCCACCAGCTTCCACGTTTAACGATTGATTCCGCGAAGGAGTAAAACTCAAAATAAATTCAAACGAGAATACAACTTTTTTTAATACACCGACCTGACCGAAAGACAAAGTAATATGTACGCGTACAGCGAATGATACAGAACCGAGATGACCTAGTGAGAAATTTATTTCTATAAATATTCTTCTAGCCATTGAACAATATAGCGACGTACGGAGGAGTAAGTTCAGCGATATGAGATGATCATGATAACTACGTAACGATGACGGAGACGCGATATGTCAACTCTCTCGTCACTGGCATAATTTCACACATAGTCGTAATACGTATGTATGTAGTAGATAGATGCTAGATAATTTTCACAGACTCGATGGCGAAAGAGAGGAGGATGAGGAGGAGAGGGAATGACAGGCAAGAGGAATAGGTTTCCCTTTTTCCCCCATAGGTGCTGGGTTGCTGCGATGTACACAATTTGATGGAACGGAAAAACTGAATTATACGCTAAGCCTTTTATTATTATTATTTTTTTTAATAGGAGTACCTCGTCGTCGCCGTCGCACAAATACACGCGTACACGTACACGTACACTTCAACACGATGCCATGTACGAAAGGTAAAAGAGTACTGGGAAAGAATGCCGCTTGTGGGAATCGTACAACAGCAAACTGACGTGAACCGGCCGGTATGGTACTTTAGTACACACCGTGCAATCAACAAACTTTTATCAGTGTGGGTACCATTGACAACGATAAGCTAAACTACAAATGTACGTACCGTACATGAAATACACATTACACACACATACAAGTGTCTCTCGTGTGGTACGAGGCTACGAGCACAGTATGGCAAGGCAGTACGACCGGGCGACGATGCAAATAATACGAGTGCTCGCGGTACACGTAAATGTATGTAATATATGTATGTAAATGTACATACATACGTATGTAGATGTTAGGTACATAGCACAGCAGCTAAGTACTCACTCGAATATAAAACGAAGGAAAATAACAAAACCGACGAGATGGAGAGATGGCGATGGTGCGGCTAGGCCGTCCGTACAAACGGGACGGTAAAGGGAGAGAGAAAATACACGTACATGATATTTCACGATAGAAGGGAGGGAGGAATACGAGGTAAAATTACGTAATTGCGGCGTTGCTTCTCACGATGGATTAAGAGTAAGGTGGCGGTGGCACCACGATGACGCATACAGCACTGCACACCATAATTCCACCATGTTGTTCGGCACCGGCGCGGGCACGCTCCGGGCCAAGCCGGCCGGCGAATAAAAATTGTCTGCTTACAGACTCGTACGAACAGAAAGTAACCAGGTACCAATTTTCCATTCGGTACAAAATCTACATTACGTACGTACATTCGAGTTGATGAAATTTTAATACTACAATTTGGCCAATACACGGTCTATTTCTCTAGAAAAGGAGTGGACAGCACACTATGAAATCTCTACACGAATGTTCGGCTATCGATTACTGTACACATAGAATTGCGAGCCAAAGCAATATTGTCCCAACGACTACGACGACCACAGCAGCTCACGTGACAACAGGCGGTAAATTTAACAACATTGCAAGCAACAGAGTGGAAGCTGCGGTGTACTGTATAAATAAATATGTAGGTACGACGAATACCCTCCCCCTTACCCTTATGCAATTTCTACGTGATCGATTTCGAATCGTGTGCGGTATCTGGAACTTACATGTACATTAGCTGGGCAAATCGAGCACCTTATAACTTACACCTCCTACCCATGGTGTAAATTACTCGACCACCAAGTGTTAGGTGAATAATTGAACCACATATCAGGCACAATATTGGAAATGAAATTTGCTACCATGTTGAAGATAAATCTCGAATGACGGCCATGATAAAGGTGAGGTAATTACATCGAGCTAATTTGTAATTACTTTACGTACGTACATGTGTACATTGTACCAACGTTTAAACATTGTACATGTATCAACGTTATGCAGTTTGGTTAATGAGGTTTTTGTTTCCGCCTTACATCATCGCTATTACACGGGCAAAGACAAATTTAGGGGGATATAAATTTTCAAGTACGTGCGAAATATGTTTGTTGTGTTTTTTGGATGCTGTCCGACCAAGTTTTTATTTTGACAGAAAAATTTGCCGAGTGATTTGCACGTTTCAGTATGTTTTTTTTTTAGTCTGATTTTCTACGTCATATTATCAATGAGAACCAGGCTATTACAGTCTATCGAGCAATGAGGGGGGGGGGGAGGTCAACAAAACGTTTTGGGGTCCTAGAAAGCTATTAAGACAATTTTTGGCCATGTCAGATATTTATTTTTTCCCACGAGCTCTAAAATTATTTACTCTGCTCGGTACTGACCAAAATCACTCCAATTAGGTCCATCGGTTCAGTCTGACGGCGAATTAGATATATATGAGTGGGGATGACGTTGGATCAAAATTCAGTTTTGCCCCATTTTGGGGAGAGGGTTGCTAAACGGTAAAAAACACAGAAAATGTTTATTTTTGAGTCAATCGATTGAGAATTCAAAGTTGCATAACACATCCAAAAATCAACCTCCTAGCTCAATTAGGAGGGGAGATATGAGGGGTTTCTCCCTTTCAGACCTTGGAAAAATGTTGTTTTTCCCATATCTTCCACCAAAATGAGCTAGGAGGTTGAAATTTGGTATGTACATTCAATAGAGAGACCCTAGATGTGCTTTTTGGGATTTTCGACTTTTCAGACCCATTTCACCCCTACACAGTCTCAAATATGCGTTTCTAGTTGTTTTTTTTTTTTCATTTTTGGGTTTGTTCCTCACACAACTCTTATCAAAATTGAACTAGGAATTTAAAATTAGACATGTACATTCAGCAGGGACCTTAGTTATGCCTTTTGGAAGTTTTGACTTTTCAGCCCCACTGCACCTTCTCATAGTCCTGAATTTATGGTTTTTTGATCGTTTTTTCTAATTTCTAATGTTTGTTCCTCGCATAACCCACCATGAAATTGGGCTAGAAAGTTGAAATTAGGTATTTAAAGTCAGTAAGGACCCTAAAAGTACTTTTTGGGGGTTTTAAAAATCAACCTAATAGTTCAATTAGGAGGAGAGATATGAGCGGTTCCCCCTTTTTGACCTTGGAAAAGTGATGTCCTCCCCTCTCTCTCCACCAAAATGAGCTAGGAGATTGAAATTTGGCATGTACATTCAGTAGAGAGACCCTAGATATAACTTTTGGAGGTTTCGACTTTTCAGGACCATTTCACCCCTACACAGTCTCAAATATGCGTTTCTAGTTGTTTTTTTTTTCATTTTTGAGTTTAGTCCTCACATAACTCCTATCAAAATTGAACTAGGAATTTAAAATTAGACGTGTACATTCAGCAGGGACCTTAGTTATGCCTTTTGGAAGTTTTGACTTTTCAGCCCCACTGCACCTTCTCATAGTCCTGAATTTATGGTTTTTTGATCGTTTTTTCTAATTTCTAATGTTTGTTCCTCGCATAACCCACCATGAAATTGGGCTAGAAAGTTGAAATTAGGTATTTAAAGTCAGTAAGGACCCTAAAAGTACTTTTTGGGGGTTTTAAAAATCAACCTAATAGTTCAATTAGGAGGAGAGATATGAGCGGTTCCCCCTTTTTGACCTTGGAAAAGTGATGTCCTCCCCTCTCTCTCCACCAAAATGAGCTAGGAGGTTGAAATTTGGCATGTACATTCAGTAGAGAGACCCTAGATATAACTTTTGGAGGTTTCGACTTTTCAGGACCATTTCACCCCTACACAGTCTCAAATATGCGTTTCTAGTTGTTTTTTTTTTCATTTTTGAGTTTAGTCCTCACATAACTCCTATCAAAATTGAACTAGGAATTTAAAATTAGACGTGTACATTCAGTAAGGACCTTAGTTATGCCTTTTGGAAGTTTCGACTTTTCAGCCCCATTGCACCCTCTCATAGTCCTGAATGTATGGCTTTTGGTCGTTTTTTCTATTTCTAATGTTTGTTCCTCGCATAACTCATCATGAAATTGGGCAAGAAAGTTGAAATTAGGTATGTACAGTCAGTAAGGACCCTAAATGTGCTTTTTGGGGGTTTTGACCTTTTATCCCCATTGAACCCTTCCTATCTTCAATGCTGATTAGGAAAAAAACTTCAATTCTCATGATTGTAATATGTCACGAAAATCAGGCTGAAAAATGCGATGCTTCTTATTCATTTACATACAATTTTTTTGGCCAAAATTATGTACCTTCGTACACGTAAAATTCATTTTTAAAAACAATATATCGAAAAATCAGTATTTATTGAATTTTTTCCACCATTTCTACGTTCTTTCATATCGTTTAAAAATGAAAATATTTTTCATTTACGCAGGTATTTCAAGAATACTAACGATTGAATCGTCAAAAAATAAGCATTCGGGTGAATTTTCAAGTTCGAAAAATGGTATTTTTCTGTTTTCACTCATACAAGGGATCAATTTGTTATACTTCCCAGAAAATATTACAGCGAAGCTCAAGTCCCCTGTGTTCCACCTTTTTTCTCACTTCTCTTTTCTACCCTCAAATGGCGATTAAATGAGGAGGAAAATTCTAAATCATTTACAATATTGTATAAAATATTGTAATTAATACTGAAAATTTTTCCTTCCATCTTCCAATGCCTTAATCCTTAAAGAACGATTTATGTGAAAAATCACATAAGGTTGCTTTTAACGTCTTAGCTTTTTCGTTGTGTTTCCAGGATTAATCTAGTGCTTACTGTAATATGAGAAAACAATTTACCTGGTTATGAGTAACTATGACCTTGAATACTTTTTTATCAATCAATTCATGTGTAAAAATTTCTTCCAAACATAGAAAATAACTTCCTGATTTTAATCATCTCCTAATTTATGCTGAAAATTTAATGGGTACTCACCTAAAACAAACACAAAAAAAATACTGATTAGTTCATTGTAAATTATTATTCAAGTTCCATCTTCTGAGAAAAATTTTTTAAGAAATTATTAAATGTTTTTCAAAATAAAAATTCAAAAGCATCATAATTGTTCCATAAAACAATAAAAAAGATCAAACATTTGTACTGTTCACTCTTCATTTAAAAAAAAAAAAAAAGGAATATTTTCCATGATTTTATTCTTCCGTATGCAGAAGAAAAATTACGTAAATCTGTGTAACGATGACGATGAAAAACATCAACTACGAAATACGAATTAAATTAAGCAGGCGTGTATAATACATAATAATCCACTCATTTAGAATACACACAATTTCTTTCGAATCTGTTGAAAAATAACCGCAGGGAACCCATCACCCTATTCGACAAAATACTGACCCTTCTAAGGTTTAATTTAGTCAACTCAGGAAGCTCGATATATGAATGAGTTTCTGCGTCATATTTCCCTTTACAGCTCATTATGAAAATGTACACGAGAACACAAAAATCACTACTACACAATGGAAGGGAAAAATGTTATTAACAATAGTCTAAAAATATACGAATTCAAATTCTCATCTACTATGATTCAATTTCTTTATTCCGGGAATTCTTTGGGTATAATTTTACTTTGTAAATTTCAAAGCAGTGAGAAAGTTGAAAATTTCTTAAACTTTCAGTCACTTCGGAAGCTTCAACAGATATCCCTTCTCGATAC
The DNA here is from genome assembly GCA_900060175.1 of Ferrisia virgata. NCBI lineage: Eukaryota > Metazoa > Arthropoda > Insecta > Hemiptera > Pseudococcidae > Ferrisia > Ferrisia virgata. Next base: position 7,228 of record FIZR01001519.1, read on the forward strand.
ATCGAACAAATTGCACTATCAACCATCAAAGTATCGCATGAAAATTATGATTAAAGGTTCTCAATTATGCTCCTTTGATCAACCAACGTTCCGTTCACATTTATTAAAGGCACAAAGACAAATTCTCACAAGAGCTCTTTGTTAAGATCAAATTTACAAATCTAGGAGATATTTTGAGATAGGTAAGTAATAGTCAAATTTCATAAATATTGGATATCTCGCTATACAGTACGTATTTTTCATTTTACCTCATGTATCATATTTCGTAGCGGTATAAAGCACTCAAACATTTTCCATCATTATTTTCCACTTATATTTTGACGTATCTAGGTCGGTAGACTTTGCACCGCCTCATCCTATTCTCTTGTCTTTTGCAGATATCACCCCAAGTTTTTCCTACAACGGGAAATTAAACTCGGAATATCTTCCTGCTTTATTCACAATACCTTTCAACATTTTCATCGGTATGCTCAGTCTCCTCTTTGTCACCCAAGTTGTCGTTATTATAAAATCAACCCTTCACATGGTTAACCTTGAACAAGTGAACTAAATTCGATACTAGAGTCGATTGTATTTTTTTTATTCCAAATTCGATACAAAGTCAAGTACCTTTGAATATACGAGTATTTCGTTCGCATCGCTCTAATTTAACGAAAATTATCTATCGTTCTTGTTTGCAACATTATAATAAAGTGTTTTCTTTGGTCAGGACATGAAAATTTAAAAACCAAATACATAATAATGTTGATACATGTGTATGAACGAATGACGTATTTAAAATAATTTGGCCTAATTTTTATCGCTAGAAAAATAACTTCGACAAGGCTTATCAAATTATGAACACTTGTTTATGATTTTAATGTAAGCTGATACTGATTATATGTACCTACAGAGGTTTTTCAATATTTGCTTTTTCTTTTTACTGAATCAAAATGTAACTTAACAGTTACACTAACGTCTTTGTTCATAATCATATATTTCAGTTCAATTGTCACCACGTGTACAACTATGCATTTGGCACGAATGTATGTACGTTGATTAATCTATTCATATCGTACTTCATTATTTCTTGAGGAATTTAGGAAAATTTCGATCCACAAAGACTACTTTTAACAGTTTCCAAATCTTATAAAAAAAGTCCATGTAATCTGGAACGTGAAAAAAATCTAAAAAACTGATATCTAACAAAAAAAAATAAGAAGAATGTATTTCTTATTCATGACCACCATTGCGATTATTCTTCCTAGGGGTAAAAGTTGATTTTGGAATAATTTTTGAAACCTTCGAGAGGTACATGTATAACTCATACTGAATCTACATACTGAATCTACATACTAAATTTCAACCTCGCAGCCCAACTTGGAGGAAAGATGTGCTTGGGATGAACTCAGAAAATGGTTAAGAATACCCAGAAAGCTAATCCAAGCAAATTGCAGAAAAAAAAAGTAAACTCGAAATATAATTTCCATATAAAGTTACTTTTTGCAGAATATCGTTTTGTTTGGTATCCGAAATAACTTACTAAAACTTCCAACCCTCATACTGGAGCTAATCCCCTCCCCCAGAGACGATCAAAGCCCTGCACACCAGTTTTTCGCATTTTTTTTCCTAAAAATCGATTCTAGTCCGAAAATAGCTTAATGATATTTTATTATACTCCGAATTCCCTAAAAAATGAATCATTGAAATTCTTTCCAACCTCAAAGGGGGGGGGGCTACGATCTTCCAAAGTTTGGATGTATTAAGAGGTAAGCGAAAAGATCCTATTAAAACGTACTAAATGCGCCTTACCAACAATTGGTCTAATGGAAAAATAACTCCATATCGAATTCACAGTAAATTTCTAACCCAAACTCCCCCTCCCCTTTCATCCTCTTACCAAATGTGTTATTGTCTGCATAAAAATCACTAAGATGGCAATGGGTATCAATATTGGGCTGATAATGATAGAATTGTGAAATTTGGTATGCTTAGCCAGAAAAATATTCGAAAATTTTTGAGAATAAGAGGCACTCAATAGCTTTCATGGGGGATGAGGGAGCAGATTTTAAGAGTCTCCTCCCCCTTCGAAAGTTTACATACAGTGATTTCTGAGTTCTAGGTGTCGAATTCATTTAAATAGATCCGGTTTAATACAAATGCGATGTTATTTTCCAAATCTGATAAGAAAAAATTATCCAAATTGTTGTTTAGGATACCTAGCTAAACAATATATTCTGCAAAAAAACCAAACATAGAAATTTACAATGGGCGCGGAAAGTGGAAACCTCCAAAATGCACATCTATGACCCCTTCGAAATCTACTCGTCAAATTTTAAACCCTTTAGCTTCATTCAGAGGGTAGATATGCATGGGACAAACTTTAAATATTGTACAACCGAACCCAACCTAACCTAACCAAAAAACAATTTTTTTCGCTTGTAAGGAGTGCAATTCTTACTGGTGGAAAGTTATGACCCCCCCCCCCGTTCTCGAAATTATTAAATCTCAGATAAAGAGTACGGGAGGTTAATGAGGGATAAACTTTCGATTTTTGCATATATTATGCTAAAGCTATACATTTCATTCCCTACTACCTGGTTTGAAAACAAGTAATTTCTGCAATTTTACCCCATTTGTAGCCCTTCCCCTAAATCTGAATACAACTGAATTCTGACTTAAGGCCATCCCCACTCTTATAAATATTCAAACTGTCGTCAATTCAAGCCTACTGGTCGAGTTTAACTGACGCTGGTCAGTATAGAAACGAGTAAATAATTTTTTTCTTAGTAAGGAGATCCGCCTCGCAAAAATTGCTCCTTTTGAAACCAATTGATAGAAATCCAAAATTGTATAACATACCCAAAAATTAGCCTCCTGGTTCAATTAGAAGGGGAGATATGGAGCTTTCATATTTTTTTGATCTTAAAAATAGGCTGTTCCTCCACTCTTTCTCCTCAAAATTAAGCTAAAAAGTTGAAATTTGGTATGTAGAGTTGGCATATGTCCTACATGTGCCTTTTGAGAGTTTCGACTTTTTAACCTACTTGCACCTGCTCAACCTCAAAAAAAATTTTTTTGTCGGTTTTTCTTATTTTTTGATTTTGTTCCTCACACAGCCCCTCCCCTCTTTTTAAATTGGGCTAGAAAGTTGAAATTCGGTACGTAGTTTTAATATAGGTCCTAAGTGTGCCTTTAGGTGGTATTGTTTTAGCCCCATTGCACCCCTCCTTACCTTAACTAGAGAACCAGAAAGAAGTCCAACTGACTTGTAAAACGAGGCAGTGTTTCAAAAATCAGCATCAAAACATGCGAGTTAAATATTTCATTTGTGCTCAATTTCATACCACAAGATCAACAATCGATAATTTTTTTTTTTTTGAACAAAATGTGCCACAAGATCATTTTCACAAAGCTATCGATGAAAAAATCCAATATAAATACAAAATGGTAATTTTATTCTCCGTAAAAACGAAATTTCGAAAAAATGAAAAAGAAACATTAAAACTAAACACTAAAGATCATCTATGGCAAATTCTTAATCGTTTTATAACGTAGCCGAATAAAAAGTAGGTCATCGTGCTGTGGCAAAATGCGGCAATCTATAACGTCGTTTTGTTCATCGTTTCGCTGTAGGTTAAAATTATGTACCTGCAGCTATGTAGTTAAGTATATTATACGCGAATTATTAAATTAAAGAGTCGATTATAGTAAGTACTCTTCGATAGAAAAAAAAAAAAAAGGTGTACAATGCACATAAAATTTAGATTATAAAGCCAATGAATTATAATGAACGGGAGGAAAAAGGGAGAGGAATACAATCTCATTTTATTTACCTCATCTCGTCTATCCCATAACAAAATCATAACACGCGAGAAAAAAGAAAACCAGCAGCGACACTACATGCCATGGTATGCTCTCTGCTGCTTAATTCTACATTTTATACATCTTTTTACTTGGAAAAAAATCGACTGTAAATTGGAAACGGTTTTGGATTCCTTGGATCGTCGAATGGTATAGCGATCGGCGTGTGTAAATTACATTTTGTATAGTTCGAGCCGCCAGTAAAGTAAGTGTATTTTTAGGTATGACTTATAAAAATTTCAACGTGTTCGCCTTCTAACATGCATTAGCATATCTCGTAGCGAAAAAAAAAAAAAAAAAAAAAAAATCATTTATTTGAAAAAAAAAAAAAAAAAAAAAAAATCCTAATATACGAAAATATACACAACTTATTACGTAACGTGTTCTCAACCACGATATATACGAGTATATGTTTTTCACTGGCCATAATATCGTATGGGTTAAAGTTCGAATTCTCGATAATAGAAAATATCAACCTTATACCGCCGCTCTTTCGCCCTCGTTAATTATAAACCAACTACCGATTCAAAGCTATTTACACGTATTTAAGATACACAATGCGTGTACAACACACGTACTACATATACGAGCAGGCAGTAAAGTAAAGTAAAGTAAAGTAAACGTATCATAACTGACGAATGCCTATATGCAATAATTTCCTCCTCTTTAACAGCCTCGTGCATTGGTATTATAACGTTGGTTAGTGGCGTCATTCTAATATCGTTGGTCGTTATGGAATTTAAACTATTTTAACATTATAACTGTACAGATTGCTGCTCTTCTTTTCATAGATATAATTATACATATAGCAGGTTAGGTAAATGTATAATACAGCACACTTCATTAACGCACAGTCGCACACGCATAAGTACGAGGTAATTATCGACAAAAAAGTAAAAAGAAAAAGCAGATCGGAGAAGTTGAGATGCTCTTGAATCGGTACTGTCGACATGTTAGCTCGTCTTATTATCATCTCTTCTTAATTAACGGGGTTTTTATTTTCTTTAATAATAATATACTAATTGGAATATGGAAATTATTTTTAGAGAGGAAACATCTCAAATGAAACGTATAAAGAAATCATTTCTTTTATTATTATAGAGAATCTGAAACAAACGAGTCTCAATTAAACTATAGGAAAAAGTATAGTTCATATTACACATGGCTGTCGAAATTCTAATCTGGAAGACAAAGGTTAGTGATAGAATTAGTCGATATTAAAGATCGATTTGTTCTTTGAAAATGTAACAATATTCGTTTTGCCAAATATCAAAAAAAAACTCCATTTTCGGCATCTCTTTCCAAAACAAGCCAAACAAGTTCTATGCTAGAAATTGTAAATACCAAAATTGCGTGAACGAAGAGAAAAAATACCAAAAATATGAAAGAATTTCTTCTTCTTCAAAAAAAAAATTGACACAAGAATGTTTTAAAAAATGAAGTTTTCTAACTAGTATAACTTGTATAAAAATAGGCTAAAAGTATTATTTTTGTAAATTCCAGTAAAACAAAAAACCAATTATTTAACAGTATCATCTCAGCCACAAGCAAAGTTTGGACACCCTGTACAGCGTATGGTTTAAGAACTCACGCACACTACTTCAGCTTTTCAGCGAGTAATCTTCATTTACGCTCGAATAATCATATTTTCCATTTGATCGATTCGAGAAAAAAAAAGGTAGACGACTATTTGAATTCGATTCCATCGTTTTATCTATTTGGGTTATTTCTCTTTTTGTTGTGCTTCTGTCATACTTCTTTATATAAAATGAGAAAACATACGAATAATGAGATTTGAAACAAACGAGGAAAAAGGTCGTCGCAGAGAAAGAAGTACAAATACATATTTGAAATCTATCGCTCAGTGATTAATCTCGATCAAGTGAAATGGATCGTATTCGATTACTGAAGCGATCTATTTGAAGTGTTATTTGTTAATACACTTTACAACATAAACACATGATATCGCATTGGGGTCACATTTTTTTTTTTTTTTAAATAAATACAGCACCTGCTCCGGATGTTACATTTCAAAGGATTCTGGAGCTTTTAAAAAACTAAGAAAAAAATTTGAAATTTGGTCATTTCAAGGAAAATTAATGCCTTTGTATTAAATTAAATTTTGTTTTTAGAGCTGGGTCTCTCCATAGGTAACAATTATTTCAGAGACCACTTCGTTCATTTTCAACTCAAGCACCTCCAAGTCTGAATACTGAGCTCGGGCTCTGGAGCTGAAGTACAGGTAGATATTGAAGTGAATAGCTGAAACCACCAAACGGCACATTCAAGACTTATACAAAATTTGTACACCAAATTTCAACCCCCTAGATCAAGTTCAAGGAAAAGGACCCATACTAATACCAAATTTCAGCTTCCTAACTAAATTTGAATGGGAGCTATGGGAGGGACAAATTCAACAATGAAGAAAAACCAACCAAAAAACTACATGGAGGGTGTGTATGAGGGAGTGCGACGGGTCTAAAAAGTTAAAGCCCTCGAAAGGCGCATTGATGGCTCCTATTAAGAATACATACTAAATTTCAACTTCAAAGCTCAATTTGGAGGGGTGATAGGCGAAGGAAGATTCCTTTCTCAAGCTCAAAAATGGGGGAAAAACCCTCACTCCTTCCCTTCTAATTGATCTAGGAGGCTGATTTGTGGATATGTTGTACAACTTTGGATCGAGTATGGGCTTAAGAAGAAACTATTTTTACAAATTTAGCCTCTCAGCAGCCCCTCCGCCAAATTTGGGCATGATTGAATTTTGACTCGAGGTCCTCCCCCCCCCCCTCGAATATCAAATTCGGAACTAATTCAAGCCCATTTCCCAAATTTGACCGATTTTGGTTGGTATCGAACTGAGCCAATGATTTCAAGTTCCATGTTGAAGGGTGGAGAAGGGAGGATAAAAAATGAAAAAATAAAAACAAATTTCTGATATGATCAAAAATGATCGAAGTGGTCTTCTAGGACCCCAAAACGTATTTTGTTGATAACTCCCCTCTCAATCGCTGTCGGTCAACAGTATTTTAAAAATTTTTGCAGACAACTGAACATTTAAGTTTCAAGTTCAATCTTTTAATTTTTTGGTTTAGAATCTTTGGATCATCTTCACTTCGAAAGCTTAGTTCTAAAGGTAATCTACAGATGTAGATATTTATTCATTTCTACAGACGAATTCTAAAGATATTCTCTAAAGTAAAATACTGAAGGTTATATCTGCAGGCGTGTTACAGATTTAAAAAATTTTTTAGCTAGTCAAGTAACCTTTGTAGGTGAAAAAGTAGCCAAAAAGTAACCAAAATTCATACGAAGGGGGCTCGAATGTAGAAAAAAATTTTTATGGAGTTTTTAGCCAGGTTTTGCACGTTGTATTGTCAATGAAAACCAGGCTACTACTGTCTATTATCGACGTAAGGCACATGAGGGGGAGGGGATATCAACAAAATCCGTTTTGAGGTCCTGAAAGACCATTACAGCCATTTTTGGCCATGTCAGATATTTATTTTCATTTTTTATTTCAATTTTTTCCCCAAAACTATAAAAATATTTGCTCAGGTTAATACAGATTAAAATCGATCAAATTTGGGGAATAGTCTTCAATTGGCGAATGGATATTCTAGAGTGGGATGAGCTCGGATCAAAATTTAGTTGTACGATAGAGGGTGCCTAGAGGGTGTAGAGGGGCTAAAATCATAAAAATTGTTTTTTTCCAAGCTAATCGATAGAGAAACAAAAGTTGCAAAACATATCCAATAATCAATCTCCTAGATCAATTAGGAATTTAAAGAACCGCAGATGTGCCTTTAGGGAGTTTGGACTTATCAGACTCATTGCCCCCCCTCCGCAGCCTTAAAAATCTAGTTTTTTGGTCAGTTTTCCATACTATTTTGAGTTTGTTCATTGCATAACTTCCCTCTAAATTGAGCTAGGAAGTTGAAACTTGGTATGTAGATTTAGTAAGGGTACTAGATTTGTCTGAGAGGGGGGGGGGTTAGAATTTTTACCTCCATTGACCCCCTCTGATCACCGATTAGGTTCTGATTCAAATAATTATAATATTTCACGAAAATGAGGCTATTGTCCACTTCCAAATGAAATTAAATATCTTTATTTCCCGAACTAAATTTTAGACCTTTTCCTTCACCCAAATAAAGTTTAACAGAGCATTTATAGACATATGCAATTATAATGATACAAAAATCTCAAAATTGACGATTAATTAATCAATCCCGCTAATTAATTAATTAATTCGTGCGTATATACTAAAGTTTAATACTTTTTTTCAAAACTTCAGCAAAACAAATAATTTTTCAGTGTTTTACTGTTATTAGCATAACAAACTTTTCAACTTCTTGCACTAATTTCAATTTAAAATGTTATTCTAATTTTTCAATCGATATTATGTATCGCTTTTATTTTTTTTTTCATATTTTTATTGAAAGGAAAAAATTTATTATGATATCTACTGAATTACTCTTCGATACCCCTTCAATAAAAAATACTGAAACCCAGCAAATTACCTTCGATTCAAAAGGTAGAAGCCGAACGATAAAATTACACCCAAATGGCAACTTCCTGTTACATTTTTTCATGCTTTTGAAATAAGTATCATCTTTAATAAGTAATTGGCCTATATATTGAAAAATACTTGTACACGTGAATTGCGAATTAGTCTATACAATAAAAGCTAAAAGATAAGTGGAGGAAAACGAAACATAATGGATTTTAAATGATCCTACAACATTTGACTACATGTACAATATATTTAGGTACAATTTAACCCAATTCGTCGATTCTACTCCATTGTTTACTATTTACCTACTCTTCACAGTGTAACGATTTGAAACATTATGAGGCGCCAAGACTAGAGCCAGCTTCCAAAAAAAAAAAAAAGGAACAGAAGGGTGCAATTATAGGTTTCACTACACGCGTAAAAGTATTGAACGAGGGAGAAATCCTGTAGTTGATAATTTTTTTTGCATAATGTAGTATCAAACGTCGCGACATTCAGGAGTCCGAAATCCAGTTTAAAAGTTAGTCTCGATGTTACAAAACACTGTGCTCATTTTTACTCTCTTTCTGCCCCTTTTCCACGAATATAAATGTTTGCGAAATTGATTTAAAGCTTGTAAATAGCACACTACTATACGATATTTGAAGATCACGCAGTATGCTTGACTCTATATATAGTATTATACTGCAGTGGAGTATGATGTAATACGAGCTTCAAATTTTTTCACCCTTATTTTCTTATCGTTTCAGTTGTGTACGATACGATGAAATGGTTCAACACGTAGTCTTGACGCCGCCAGCGCCATCCGTATTGACAATGGACCATGTTGGCGTCTGTGATAGCGTCGAGTTTCCCTCTTTTTATGAGACGCGATTTAAAAAAAAAAAAAAAGGCAATGTTTTTAATATTTATAGCAAACGCGGTAAGTCGCCGGTAAGTACGAGTTGGAAATGTGTTTGGAAAGTACGTCGGGTTGATAAATCGCTGTCGATCGACAGTATCACTATATACTCGTAAAAAGTGAGAGTACCATTGTATAAAATCGACCATAAATTATGTAAATTAAGCTATCAGACATCCAATAAATTTCAATATCACGTTAAAATGAAAATTCGCGTTTACTTTTACAAAAATCAATCTTGCACAGTCGATTGTCCGGAACAAACAAATTCTAAGTATACATTTCAAATTATATTTCAAATTACGATCTTCTTCGCATAATAAATACGATGCTGCGTCAAAGACTTCATACTGTATTTAGGTCCTCAGCATCACGAAGTCAACGATCAATTATTGACCTGTCTGAAATTTGAACCGAAATCTAAAACGTTATTTCTTCCACGTCCAGCATCGAAATATCAACAACGCTCTAACTAACAGAAACTTTACCGAATACGTTTTTTGTTCTCGTACTTATTTGAAAGCATAATCGTAGGCATTTTCGCATGAAATACCCAGCTACGTACAATATCCTGAATCGTTCATTAATTAAAACTCTTAAGCGAGAATAATTTTCTATTCCATCAATCACTGCATTCTTCTCTTTATTCTTTCTACAAGGCGGATTTTTAATAGAAAAGTAAACCTGACCAAAACCACACCCTGGTGGCCTAGTTTAATTTCACATCCATAAAAGCTTTTTTTGTTTATGCTTTTTCTTTTTTTCTCTCTCTCACACTCTCTTTGTCGTTGTATCAACGAACGAAATTAAAATGACCTTTGGTGGGTGTATCGAATAATTTGTGATTACCTAGTTTTTTGCATTGTAATTAAGTTGACGTTAGTTTCGTTAATTATACTTTTTACGAGCATATTATTCATAATATTGAAAAAAAAAAAAATTGATATATTTTTTGTGAATGTACATTCGTATTATTTGAAGTAATTCTACTGAATAGAAAAAATAAAAAGAAGAATTATCAGGGGTTCTTTTTTTTTTGTAAACACATTTTGTTTATTTTAGATGACATTTATTTTCATACTTTCTATGTAATATGCATTGATATTATATTTACCATCATTGTAATAACAAAACACCACCACAACATTTTAGGCATCATTTCCGACATAAAATCAATTCCAGTTCCACTTATAAAAATAAACACAACGATAAAGCCTTTCGTCTGTTGACGCTAACGCCTCTCTTTTATTTCAAGAGTTTAACCATAATATGCATAACTCTTTCTCTCCATCTCCATCATTTTGTACATTCTCGAAATTTTTCTCAAACACAATAGGGTCCAAAATAAGCGAAAATTCAACGATTAAAAACTTTCCAAGCGATAATTACACATGCTATGTGAACGTGGAGCATTTTATTACGTCTACTTAGACTACTTAGACGTCCTCGTATAAATAATTTCAATTCCGGAAATTCATATTGTACGATATAAGCAGCCCATAAATAACGCCGTCACAAACCATTACTCTGGCAATTCGCGACTTATGGCCGAGCTCCAAGTCATCGCGACGCGAATTGAGCGTTCTCTATTCGTTCGAAAAAATAAAACACGAAAAAATCCAATTTTCAGACAGTCGAGAGGAAAGTAAATACTAAGTACGTGGATGCAACGAAAAGAGATGACAAACATTTTCCCAATCTTATCTCATACCCAGTGAGACAAATTTATTGGGCAAGAGATAGTGAAATAACTTATATTTTCCATTAATAACACTAACACTAGAAACGATATATTTATTTTAGAATGAATTTTTGATGAGGCGAATTCTAGTTGAATTTTTCGTAATTTTTTCATCATCTAATCTTCCCTCTTTCTCCCAGCAGCTGTTTGTTTAATTCTTATCCAACATACGTATAAGTTCGTAATATATTTTGAAGAAACGAAAATATTTCAAAATTTCGTGCGATATTTAAAAACTAAAAAAAAAAAAGAGCATAGATATTCGAATTGTCCACCAGGGCGTTTCAATTTTAAGTTTTTTTCGAAAGTTGGGTGGAGGGTTGGAAAAAAAGTTGCCAAATGACGTTAAATGAACGAGGTAAAAATTTGGGGCCACCAACTTGACCCTTATCCCACACCCTTATGATTTAAAATTTTAAAATTTACATAGAAATTTAAAAAAAAAATTCTTTTTCCGATATTTTTGGTGCTAACGTGTCATTGTACACCACATTGGACACAAAAAAAAAACTTCTCAAAGCTTTTTTTGCTTTACAGAAGTTTTAAAATTCTGTTTAAAAATGAAAAAAATCAATTATTTAAAATGTTTTCACGGTAATGAGTATACGAAATCTCATCATTTCTTAGGACATAATAAATTAAAGTAATTTTTTGGTTCTTCACTTCAAAAAAATCCGAAAGATTCGATTTACTTCATTCTTAAATATAGTTTTGGAACCTTCGAAAAGCGAAAAAAATTATGAAAAGTTTTTTTCAGTTTCATGTGGTGTACTATGACACGTGCTCACCAAAAATATTAAAAAAAATTCTTTTTTGATTTCTACGTTAATTTTGAAATTTTCAATCAAAAGGGGGTGGGGTAAGAGTCAAGTTAAGAGACCCCAAATTTTAAGCTCTTTTTTTCGCTTTCGATTTCAAATGCTTCGTCTACTCCATCATTGATTCCATTTTTCATTATACGATATTTTTGAAAAATCAATTTAAGGTCTGGTTCACAATATTTATCTAGCATTTCGATTTAATTTATTTTTAAACCCTTCTTTGTCTATGAAATAAAATGGAAAATATGGAATTTACATTAAAAGTTTTAATTTAAAAAAAATGACAAATTAAGTTCAATTTTATTTCAACTTTTTCTGGAATAAATATAAAACCTAAAATTGAAACGCCCTATCGTCCTTCCCATAGCTCTCTAGGATGCTTTTTCTTGAACAATGACGGGGGCACAGCTACAGCTAAAATGGGAATGAATAGTTACCCAACAAATTTCAACTTCCTGCCTCACTTTGGAAGGAAACGATGCGAGGAACAAACTCAAAACATAAAACCTACCCAAAAAACCACATTTCGTGGCTGTAAGGGGGTGTAATGAGTTTGAAAAGTCGAAACCCCCAAAAGACACAGCTACGTCTTCTATCAAGTCTACATACAAAATTTCAACTTCCTAGCTCAATTTGGAGACAGAATAGGGGAGGAACAGCCCCTTTTCAAGGTCAAAAAAGGGAAAAGCTCTCATACCGCTTATTTTTGGATATATCATACATCTTTGAATATTCTATCGATTGGATCTAAAAGGTAATTTTTTTGCGGTTTCAGCCTCTTAGAACCCCGTTTCCCAAATTTGAGCATAACTGAATTTTGACCTCAGGTCAACCCCTTTCTAGAATATCAAATCTGCCACCAATCTAAGCACATTTCCCAAATTTCATCGATTTTGACCAGTATTGAGCTGATTTATTCGAGGTTGCTGAGCTGAAATAATCACTCATGTTCTGGATACATGATTCCAACTAATTTGACAACGCTGCCATCAAATATCAACTGAATCTTTGAGAGGAAGAGTGGTAGTGGTGATGAGGTGGAAGTGAAGCAAGGGGTGGAAGGGAGGGAATAATCAAAATACCCAAAGACAAACTTGAGTCGTTTTTTGGCATAAAATAAGCATCCTGGGATTCATTCGAATTGTTATACTTCTAACTTTGGGGTAAATTTTCCAGAAGTTGCAAATTTTTGAAAAATTTTCCAAAAAGAACATTTTTTGAAAGAAACGATAAATTATGAATATGAATAAGGCAGGATAATAAAATTCTAAGCGTATTACAATTCGATAATTCATGCTGCAATAACTGGCCATTTATTGGGATTAATACCAAATTAAGCTATGCTTTTAACGTTACAGCCATGTCTTTCTGACATAGTCATAATTTTAATCCATCCATACCAAATTTTAGCTTCCCAACTAAATTTGCGAAGATGCTAAATGACGAAAAATCGACTAAAAATCCTTTTTTTTGGAGGGGGAGGGGGCTATTAAGTGATGCAAGGAGGCTGAAAATTTGAAATTTGTCAAAAACATATCGAGCTACCTTTCTGAATCTACATGCCAAATTTCAGCATTATGCTTCAATTTGAAGGTGGGCTATGACAGGCAACTAATTTTGTTCAAGATCAAAAAAAAAAAAAGGAAAGTCATATATCCATCTTTCTAACTATTCTGAGATGTTAATTTATAGATATGTTAGTTAACTTTTGATTCTCTATACATAAATTGGTTCAAAAACGAACAATTTTAACCAGTTCAACCTCTCTTTACGTGCTACTCAAATTCTGAACATTAATGAATTTTTATTAAAAATCATTCGCACTCGCATATATTAAATTAATGGCTAATTTTGTGTGATTTTGATCGATATTGAGCAGATTAAACAAGTTCAATGTTCGAGAGAAGGAATAAAAACCCACAACGACGGGTTGTTAAACCTCAATAGCTCGGTTTCCATTATTATGAAGGCAAAAAAAAGTCAAGCTAATTACAATACACACCGTCTACGAATCGAAATATCGAACCAGCCACGCAAAAATTTTAAGATTCGTTCAACACCAGACACCAGCACATAGCTTTTTTCGGTACAACTTTTCAACGAGTCAAGTTATTGAATTTCACCACCATCGTATACTCTTTTGAAACCAAAAACAATACGTACTATTATCAAAATATTCAAACATTACCCCCAAGTGTATTCGTACACATTATCTAAATCCACCCTATCATTTCACTGGTATCCTATTTATCGCACCTTGTTGCTTAGCGATACGCTTTGAAAGGGTTGGCATTTTTAAGATCACTAGCCGATAACAAAAGCACACCTTGACAATAAAGAAGTAGAAGAAAACAAAAAAAAAAAAAAAATACACGTACAAAACACCTTCGTTGGTAACATCGAACCGTGAAAGAAAAGAAAAAAATGTCATCGCTGTCGTCATTGCCGAATGAAAATCTTAACGTATCAACGATATTTCGAGGTAATAAGAATTTAGCTGGGTAAATGTACATCGAAGGACACATACGGTAAATTAAAATCCACATAACTAGTTGCATATAATAACTACAGTCAACACTACCTATTCCATACCTATAAACTCAACATCTCAGAACTGCAGTACCTTCTTCGCATCGAAAATTCTCTCTTAATTTCTCCTTGTAAAAAAAATCGAAATCGAATGTATTTTTCAAAACAATAGTATTTATTCATCGAATGACCCGAATATCTATATCCAAAATCGGTATAACGGCCAGCGTGGCGCTACTACCAATGGCAGCAGGAGGAGCTGGTAAGAAGGGGGGGAGAAGGCTTACCACGAAGCCGAACTAGGGTCGAAAACACCACCATCGTACAACTGTGGTACGCACAGCACTGCGTGCCTTATTAATGACGTTCTGCACGTCTAGCGACGTCGACGTCGTTCTTTTTCGACGCCACCTCTCTTCTACCACATCATTCCGCAGCTTGAATCGATTTACGCGTTTTTAAAGCCAGCCGAGGGTAAGAAAAGGAGCTTGGAGGAGATGGGGAGGGAGAGTTCTCCGATTTCGTATTTCATGAATTTCACCCTCCGCTTTTCCATCACTCGTAATATATCTCAACGTTAACCCTGTCACGTTTTTATCAATGAGTCGCAGCTTTATAATAACATGGTATGCTCGCGAAACGGATTCGTACCGTGTATTTTGATTTTACAACAAATTATCTCGAAATAATTGTACGTAATCGAACTGGTACAATGCAGATGCTCGATGGAGGTTTATTTTTTCGCCGATGTAGCTGCTATATTGTATCGCTTTTAAACGAATCGATGATGTCATTGCTATTGTTGAGTCTATGCGGCAGCTTACGAATTCTACGAATACCGCATCAAGTTGCCATTGTACACTATCTTCTCATATTCGGTCTCTCTCTCTCTCTCTCTCTCTCTCTCTCTCTCTCTCTCTCTCTGGTTTAATTGTGCACATTGGCAATGCGATTCTGGTGCAAAAACAGCACACTACACAACGCAAATAATTAATAAACACACGATAAACGTACTGTACGTATGTATCCTTCCGACGAACAGTATGCTCGAGTCAAACGAAGGCGGCTCGTTTCAAACACTCTCTCAAATACTATACATTTTGTGTGTCAAGGCTACCTCAACGATGCAGAGTTTGGTTCGGTTTCGCCGGAATTTCATTTGTTTCGACAAAAATCAATTTTCTACGTTGATTCGTCGTCGTCGTCATCGTCGTTGTTGTTGTCATCGCACAGCTCGCAGCTGCTTTAAATAAGTATCCATCACTTACACACAGGTGTTATTTCATACATCGAGAGACTGAACTAGGTAAACTGCCAGTTAAACGTTGTACAAGTACGAAAGGAGGATGACTATTCGCCAACGTGATATGTGTACATTGTGTACTCAGGCCGGATAAACAACTATATAATTTTTACCTATCAACGTCGATCTAACAAGTGGTACCCGTTTGATAAGGGCGATGCACGACCATACGTACGAATATAATGTTTCATTGATCGTGCTTTACGAGTAAAACACCATTAGAAATAAGGAAATGACTATCGTAATGTGTAATAACAAATCAACGGATGACTGGTTGGAGAATAGGAAATGAAAATTAACGAAAACTTTCAAATTGTTTAACTCTAATCGATATTTCAAAAAAAATAAATCCCAACAAAAGAAGTAGGTAATTCACCTTCTCAATATACAAAGAAATATGTTAGGTAATTTTATTCCCATTAATAAATAGCATTTTATCGTATATACATTCAAGGTCGAGTGTTTTTCAAACATAATACCAACAATCCGGGTTTTATTTTCAGCTAAGTACATTGTAATGTCTTTTTTTTTTTTTTTTAACAAACGATTAATGAAATTACGAACTTGTAAGAGCAGTAAATTAAAACGAGTTTGATATCCTTGAATCAAGAAAGTATATACGAGATCAATGTTCCGAAATTTTCAATCGGGTAGCCATAATAATAATGGATAAATTATTTGAAAATTTTTTTACAATAGAAATTTGACTTTTTAAATTCTTAGGATACGTAAGTTTGTTCATTTATCAAAGGTCTGTTCAACTTATAATAACGAAAAAATAAAATATCAAATTTTGAACTTTTGAGGGGAGAGCGAGGACAGGGTATCTGAATAGCAAATGTAACCTGATTTTCCATGTCATATTGTAAAAGAAAGTCGAGCTATTGCGGATTAACAGATCACATGGGATACGGAGGAGGGGGCGGTCAACAAAATCGGTTTTGAGATGCTGGAAAACCATCAAGACCATCTTTGCACATATAAGATATTTTCCTATTTTTTTCATGTCAATAAAAACCAGGCTATATTAAGGTCTATCGGCCTATATATGGCGGTTGAGGGGGAGGGGATATCAACAAAATTCGTTTTGGGATCCCACATAGAAGACCATTAGGACTATTTTAAGCCATGTCAGATATTTATTTTAATTCGTCATTTTTTAAATTATGTCCCTCCCTCCCCTGGATCTAAAAATCATTTGCTCAGCTAGATACCGACCAAAATCGAGCAAATTTGGGAAATAAGCTTAAATGGGCAACAAATTTGATATTCTGAAGTGAGGATAACTTCGGGTCAAAATTCTGTTATGTCCAAGTTTAGAGGAGGGGGTGCTGAAGGAATAAAATTGTAAAAGTTGTTCCGTTTCGAGCCAATCGACAGACAATCCAAAGTTGCAAACGTATCCAAAAATCAACCTCCTCAGTTAATTAGGAAGGGAGTAATGAGGTTTTCCCCCTATTACACATAGAAAACAGGCTGTTCCTCTTTCATCTCCCTTCCAAACTGAGCTAGGAATTTGGAATTTGGTATGTAGACTTGGTAGGGGTCATAGACGTTCCTTTTAAGGGTTTCGACCTATCCCGAAAATATAGTTTTTTAGTCGGTTTCTCAACTCACTCTCCAAATTGAGCTAGAAAGTTCAAATTTGGTACGTAGATTTTGTATAGATCCTAAATGCGCCTTAGGCGGTTTCGACTTTTCAGCCTCATTGCACTTCCTCACAACTTCGAAAAAGTGTTTTTTTTTGGTTAGTTTCCCTTCAACGTGATCTAAGGGGTTGAACTTTAGCATACAGATTTAATTCTAGATTTCAAATGTGATTATTGTGGAGGGGGGGAGGGGGTGTCAGCTATTCATTTCAATATCTACCTCTACCTTTACCACCGTTCAAAAAACAACATCTCCGAACGCTCCTTTCTTTATTTCTTGAGTAGAAAAATCGAATATCTTCTTAATTCATGAAAATCAGGCTCAAGAAGCATCGCAAAACGAAGATTTTTTTTCAACTAACGAAAACTAAAATCATCAATTCGACTCGATACCGACATAAATTGTTCAAATACGAGAAATACGCTTGGATTGGAGGCGGATCCGATACACAATAGGGGGGATTTTTCCCAAAACTTAATTATTTGCTCTGCTCGATACCAACCAAAATCAATAAAATCTGGGAAATAAGTTTAGATTGGCGTCGGATTTGACATTCTAGCGTACGGTTGACGCGGGGTGAAAATGAAATTATACCCAAATTTGAGAGAAAGGATGTACAGGCATAAAATTCATCGAAAACTGTTGGTTTCTGAGTTAATTAATAAAAAATCAGAAGTTGTATAACATATTTAAAAATCAGTCTCTTGCAGAATTAAGAGGGAAGGTGTGAGGGTTTCCCCTATTTTACTTGGAAAAAAGTCCGCTCTCCACATAACATTTAGATCCCCTATCGAATCTTTTTTCTTGCGACCCTCATTCCGATGTTTTTAGCTGGGTGACGTTTGCTCATTAGCAATATTTAGTACAATCTCAGATACATGCTGAATTTCAACCTTCTAGCACAACTTGGAGGGGAGATATGCATGGTACAAACTCAAAAAATAAGAAAACTCGATCAAAAAACCTTTTTTGGGGCTCTAAGGGAGCGCAAGAAGCCTGAAAAGCCAAAACTCCCAAAAGACACATCTATGGCCGCTACTGAGTCTAAATAGCAAATTTTCAACTTTCTAGCTCAATTTGGAGGAGATACAGGGGCGAGAAAGTCTGATTTCAAGGTCAAAAAGGGAAACACCTGCACATTTCCCCTTCTACTTGACCTACGAACTTTGGATTGTTCATCGATTGAATTTAAAAAGAAACTTTTTTGCGATTTTAGCACCTCAGCATGCTACTCTCCTAAATTTAGGTATAACTGAATTTTGACCTTGGGTCAACTCCACTCTAGAGCATCAAAACCGCCGCAAATCTAAGCCCATTTCCCAAATTTGATCAATTTTGGTCGCTAAATAGTTAGGAATAAACATCTGACATGACCAAAAATGGTGTCAATGGTCTTCTAGGATCCCAAAACGGATCTCGTTCATACTCCCACCTTTGCCAGACATAGATCGATAGTTTATAATAGCCTCGTTTTTAATAACAATATGACATACGAAAATAGACTAAAGAAACTGTCAAATGGAAAATGAGCCATGAGCCAGAGTGAATTTGTTTACTTTTCTTGTTCAAGATTTCGAGTAACAGAAAACGCTTCTCAACTAAATAAGCTCTTCAAATTAACGTAGAATAAAATCGATACAAATATATCGTATAACCGAGCAGTATCATTCACAAGATAAAAATGTCAGTTTTATCATCGATTCAACACTTGAAATAGATTTTCAATTCAACGCTAGTTGCAGGAATAAAGTATCCTATTCACTGAACTATCTATACTTTACTTCTTAAAACAAAAAGAAAATGCATCAAACACAGATAAATTACTTCCTCATTTAAATTACCACCGTTACATGAAATTTTTCTACCAAGAAAAAACAAACAAACAAACGTAAATAGTCTCACAACATATTTCTTATTCAATTTGCCACCAACAGCAATAAATAATTGTAAATTCTAATACCAGGAATCCGTTACATTATCTCAAGCATCGTGGAAACAATCTTTCGATTTCGAGCGAACCTCTTACTCGTAAATTCACACAGCAATTTCTTCGGATTCTTTTACCACAACGTAAGATCGTATTGGCCACTCAGCGATGACAACTTTGTCACCAGTCCAAACCGCTAATCAATCAATCGAATAACTTTTCACATCGACACTGTTGCCAATAAGATTTCATGGTTCGATAAATCTGCGTGTAATATATATATATATATGATACATAGGTACAGGAGAATTGAGAAAAAGCACACTACACACACTACACACATCGTAAAACATCACCGTGTCCATAATTACATACGACTACTAACCGCTAACTCGTCATAATTATTATGTGGCTACGAAAATAACCCATTATGCAATACTAAGTTGGCGGAATAGAACACATTTTCACCAGGTGAAGCTTATGGCACGTATATTTGTAAATATACAGCACGGTTGTGTGCACGATACAGATACTGGAGAAGAGGATACGCTGAGTGTACTTTATCGAAAATAATAGAAGTACGAACTGGTTGAATAACCTTAACGGGTAAAATGGTAACCGTGGCACTGAAAATATTTGTCGCGTCCGGTACCAATCTTCCGAATACATAGTATTACAAACAAAGAGAGAAATGCACCACACCGGAGGAAATTCAAATCGCTAAAATCCTGCAAACAATGTATTCGCGAAAGGGTTAACATTGATTAGTGTGTAATGGTTATACATGACAGTGACTAACATATTGGACGAATGATCTGTCGGGCGTGAAATGAATAAAAAAGTCTCTATGGACGCAGGAAATTCTATCGATAGCACCGTTATCGTGGTGGAATTCTCACCATTCAATGAAACCATAAACCATGCACAGGTTATCAGTGGGTTACTGATAAGACTCGCGTCCAACGTAACGTTGTAAAAATCATTAATAAATAATTATAACTAATGCATCGAGTAACGTACGATTATTAATCAAACAAAACATAATGATTCATTTACCTTTCACACGAATTAGTATAGTATATTTTTATCGTACCGAATTACACACGTTCGAAATACACAACGTTAAATTTAGTCGCTTAATACTACTAATTTTAGACTCAAAAATAATATACTATTAGATTTTAGACGAGAAATTTAGGCATTACGAGATCAAATTCGTAGTTTACATTAAGGTAAATCTATCGATTGATTACCAAGATAAACAACCACTACCACCACCACCCACCGTCATCATCAACGTAAGTAACCGAATATTTGTCGCTCATAAAGTTACGCTCGATCCGCGATACAAAATGGATAAATAACGATTTAGATACAAATCTAAACTCGATATTGCCATTTAGTCGGCTAATATAGCCAGTTTATAGACAGTATATGTAGATAAGGATCTTGGCGTATGTACATTGAACAGTACCATCGGCGACGGTAACTCTTGCAGGTCTTACCCGGTGATGGATAATGTTAAAGGTCAAACACAATAGAGATACCTGTAAAATGCTACCAGCTTCGGTTGATAAATAAATACGGTGTAATTATCAACGCTTGTACGTTTATTTAGCAGCCACGCCTCAGTGTACATACTTTTTAGAAATATTATCACTCCAGAGCATATCAGTGGTTTACTGGTAAAGGTAGTTGGTACATAAAAAGCCAATGTCAACTTTTGATCTCGTTCCGTATGACATGTAGTAAAGATAACTAATTTCAATAACACTCACCGGTTAACTTGGGCTAACTTTAGTCCCGCTGATATTTGTGGTATTACTATCGTGTCAAATTTCTACCAACAATCGTAAAATACTCATTTTGAGTATCGGTTTACATGGTTCAGGTTCACTTACACCGAACATAAACGAACACTGGGTATAAAATATAAAACCAAATTAAGAGATCGACGAAAGTTCAAAACGTGTACGATTAAAAATTAAAAATACAAATTAAATATAAAACAAATTATATTTAAAATGCTTTTTTACACACAATTTTAATAAAATTTTAATCCACCACAAAACACAAAACCCGAAAACCGTCGCCCAGTACAAACTAAATACACCAATCAGAACACACAATCCGCTTCTATAATGTAATTTTGGACTGTTGCCAAATCGTGCCGTACTGAATGTAGTTCAAAAGACGGCGTTGGATAAATCTGTACTCGTACACGTTTTGTTATCGGAGCGTGGTGTTTGAACAGTGTTACCAGATTAAAGAGATAGAAAATGTAATGTTATGCACGAAGAATTATTTCTACGGTATTAATAGTTTTATTAATTTTTTTCACTGGAATATAATTAATTAATTTTTTTAAATTGTTTAAAAGTTGAATATTTTTTATTTCGTCGATTTAACTAAAATGAAAGAAACTGTATCGTGATTGGAAAAATTTACTTTTAACATAACTTAATTTGTGCTGTCGTTTTTGCTGTAACTGTGCTAAAAATATATTAACCAATGAGATCTGATCACAAAAGAAGTCTGATTTTTACATTGACCATTTTTTTATTTTTATTTTATTTTATTTTATTTTTTATAATAATTTTCAAAAACTAAAAAAGATGTTTGGTAAGAGATTGTATTTGATGTTTTTTCCATCATTTTCACGTTGATGAAAATGATGAAATTGCGTCTTTACAAATTAACTTTAGTAGTTGAATCCAATTTATCGTGATTTATTACTAAAAATTCAACAAAGTGAAGTAAGTACTGAACCCAATAATTTCAAAATATAATTCTGAATATAAATCTAAAAATTAAAAAGTGAAAACTTTCAATAAACAATGGCATTGGCTAGTGATGGAAGAACAACGAAGAACTGAGAACCAAAAATGTGAAAAAACAAGCAATTTCAGAAAACAGCAACAAAAAAAATATCACCAAAGTTGAATGATTGAAGAATGAAATAAAAATGAGAGCAATGAAAGCAGTTTTACCACTTTTGAAGGACAAGAAAAAACCTTGAAAATTCATTTGAAAGAACAAGAATAAGAACGAGAGCAAGTGTTTTTTGTTCTTTTATCCGTTTTTCTTTTTTTTTTTTTTTTTCAATTTCAACAGATAATTCCTCGATTTATTGGAATTTAAACGCGTTTTAGTGATTTTTTCTGAGATCTTATTCTCACTTTTTTCAACTTTTTCATTTATTCGATGAGTTTAGTCAAATTTTCAAAAATTTGGAGAGTGGAGTTGGCGAGCAAAAACCAACAAAAACGAGAACAGAGAACCAAACAAAACTGAATAAAGAACAAGAACAAAACAAGAACAAAGTTTAACAATCTTGAATAAAAACAAAAACAAAAATTTTGAGAAGCAAAATACACTCGTTTTTCTATCCTAGATATCGACAATTAATTTCATACTTTTCGTGGATAATCAAATAACATTTATAATGAGATTCCAAACTACGAATGTTCTATACCACAAGTATAAATAATTTAAAATAGGTGGCCTCATACATTCACCATTGTCAATTGCAGGGATGGAAGAACCACGAAAAATCGAGAACCAAAACGTAACTGAATATGAGATTTTATAGAATTAGAGTAAAAAAAAGGACAACAAAGTTGAGTAATTGAAGAACTTTTTCATTTTCCTTTTTTTCGAACTTCATCTGATATTTTCTCGATTTCTTGTAATCTAAGCGCATTTTAGTGGTTTCCTTCCGAGGTCTTTCTTACTCTCGTTTTTATTCACTGATTTAACAACCTCCAGACAAATTTTCAAAAATTTGGAAGGATGGGGTTGAAGAGCAAAAATCAACATGAAGGAGAACAAAGAACCAAACAAAACCAAGTAAAGGACAGAACAGAAAACGAGAACAATATTTCAAGAACTGTGAAGAACAAGAACAAAATGAGAATAAAAAAGTATACAAATCTTAAATGATACAAAATTAACAAGAACAAAAATTTTGATTCGTGAGAACAAGAACGAGAACGAGAACCAAAATTCACTCGTTTTTCCATCATTGATCAATTGTAAATAACCAGAGAAACTGATTACAAGTTGGAGTTTTGTTATATATTCCAAAGCAGTAATCAATTAAATATCTTTCGAAAATAATGAAAATAAAATACGCACATTCATCATTACTTACTTTGCATTTTTCCATCTTCTATCATTTTTGCCAATAAACCATCTGTTGGAATCTGAAATCCGGTGAATTTCGTTCTAATATTTATCATTTGAGTATGCTTTTCAGAGAGCTTCAAAGATTGAACTGAAATTAAAAATGAAAATATTTAGAAATAAATGCTCATGTACAATTTTAGCTGTAATCAGTTTTTGTCTACAAATTGACACAAGTTATGTATTTTATTTCTTCGATTATGCAAATTCTTCGTTGCGGAAAAATTCAATCATGATCTACTTCCATAAATAAATTTTGAAAATTGTTGAAAATACAGGGTGTTTATTTGATTCCGATACCCCCTTGGGAATTTTCCTCAAAACGTGTAGTTTGGCATAAAAAATCAAAAAACGTAATTCATCTTCTTGATAAGAAAGCACATAAACATTAAACCAGGATAAAAATGGAAAAAAATCAAGCAAGAAATTAATTGTATTTCTGAAATCTTCAAATGTATTCTAAGAAAAATTAAATCAATTGTAAAGCTTACACATTCACTCAGTTTAATCTTTTGTACGCATACCAACGCAAATATTTCAAACACGATTATCGTTTCATTTTAATGACAATAACATCTTCGATAATATAAGCCACTACAAGGAGCTGATAAAATAATTACAATTAGGTAAATAGGTGAATGATTTTACTTATCACCTCGTAATGACATAATCTTGACATTTCGATGAGAAATTTCCCCTCCTGTATTAAATAAGTGGCCACTATTCATCGAAAATACGTATACGTATTTCATTTTCCAACTCATTAAATGTATTCAAATCCGTAAGTATTATTGGAATATTTTTTTTTTTTTAATGTTCCAAAACCTTACGCTGTTTTAAAATTCAAATTTCTCATTCGTAGCCAAACCGAAAGAATTGTGGGGGAAAAAAATACATACAGACAATTACGAATTACGAGTAAAATGAAAAAAAAAAAAGATCTACCTAACTGTTATGTTAGATCAGCGCTCTTTATTTAGGTCGGAAGGTCAAGACCAGACTGGATAAGATTTTTACAGCCTTGTGTTGTGGAAGCGAGGAACTAAAGCCCAGATTACACCTATATACGTATGTACCTGTAGGAAGTAGAAGGAGAACATAAGACAAGTTGACGGTACGAACGTTAATTTCACCAGATTATTTTCATATACTTTCTTCGCGAAATTCGTATGAAGGATATCTAAGTCGAAATGTTTTTCCGCATTAGTTTGCGGTGGGGAGTTTTGGTGTTATTTTTTACAGTGATTTGTATCGTACCGAGCACTTTCGGTGGTACTAAATACGTGCCTAAGTGGAAAAAACAGGTATGTACTAGATACATTATAATATTTCTATTACGCTTATCAATTACCATCGCAGATACGTTGGTTTTTTTTTCCATCTCTCCTCTCTCTCGTTGTACATTTGTGTGCGTGTGTTTTTTTTTTTTTTTTTGAAAAAAATTACAAACTTTTAAAGGCTTGCGAAGCGCCAGCCAGCCAAAATGAAAATAGCCATTACGTATGCGACGATAACGGTGACATAAAATGCCTACCAGGTTGGACTGGTGATTTATGCGATGTACCTATTTGTCGCAAAGGTTGCGATCCTCAACAAGGTTACTGTAAAAGGCCGGGAGAATGTCGTTGTAAATTAGGTAAATAGAATATCGACGTTGACTGTATAACGTACTGTTTCAAATGCCCCAACAAAGGATACATTTTCGTTCTGTTTTCGTCAGGATATTACGGAGATCTGTGCAACAGGTGTATTACCTTACCAGGCTGTCAACACGGCTACTGCAATAATAGCTTCGAGTGTATTTGCGAAGAAGGCTGGGATGGATTATTCTGCTCCGAACGTAAGCGTCTAAAAATCACAGTATATTTTAAACATACGAATGCAGTTACATCTGCATTACGTGCATAACATTCTGTGGACTCGTTCAATAAACTTTCCTCGTCGGTTAACGCAGCATCCCATCTTGTATCCGGATAATACGGCTATTTTCATTGCCACGAAGACACACACAAAAAAAAAAAAAAACTCGATTAAAACCAGTATTTTTTCCAAGAATATGGCCATTCTCATTCGAGTTTAACCCTTTATTAATAATACCCGTTACGAGCTGACAACACATCGCAACGTTGCCAATCATCTTTATCATTGTCGTAGGAAATTTCGATAATTATAATTTTAATGAAGATTTATACGCCTATAAATAATCCATACATATGTATATATTAAAAATGTAATCCGATTTAGCTATTATTAGAGGTCTTACGAAATTTTTCATTTTCAGCCCTTTGTAGATCAGATTGCCATTCTACTCGAGGATATTGTGATTGGCCCGGTGAATGCAGGTGAGCACAGCTCTACCTTTGTTGTCAATTCACTTCATAAATATGCCAAATAATTAACGATATTTACATAAATTTCTATTTGCAAAGATGTCGACTAGGTTGGTCCGGTGAAACCTGCAAAGAATGTCAAGTATTGCCCGGATGTCAACATGGTACATGCACTCAACCTTTAGAATGCAAATGTGAAAAAGGATGGACTGGAATTCTATGTCAATCTGGTAAGCTCAAAAATTATATGCACAGATGACTCATATCTAATTACCTAATACCGATGGTGAAACTGTTTTATTTTATTTTTGCAGCTATATGCGCCGAAGGGTGTCATAAAGAAAAAGGATACTGTAGAAAGCCCGGCGAATGCAGGTATTTTTCGTACAAAGAAGAGGATCGTGTCAAAGAGTAAAATCTTGAGAAAATGATTTTTTTCCAGATGCAAAGTCGGTTGGTGGGGTAAGAATTGTGAAAAATGTTACCCGTACCCGGGATGTGTTCACGGAAATTGCACTCGTCCATGGGAATGCAACTGCAAAGCTGGATGGGGAGGAATGCTTTGTGATCAAGGTAATCATTTATACTTTTTGGTCATTTGAATTCACGTCAAGTAGGAATAATTGGAAATGAAATAAAATTGAAAAAGAGAAATAAAAATTAAAGATACGTACGAAAAATATTCTCTGTAATATCGAAATTTTCAAGTAGAAAATTTAAAGCCTAAAATTCATGTCTTTTGCAAAAAAAAAATCATCAAAATTAAATCTCGCTTATTTAATTTAAATTGCATTTAAATTATATAAATGGAAAATTCCGAAATTTAATTTCATTTTGCTAATAATTATTGTAATTGAAAAAAAATGAAATATTTTTGAGCAAAATTTTTATTAAAAAAATTGGTAATCCATTGAAATTTCAAAATAGCTAATTAAATTCATATTTTAATTAAAGCATTCAGCCTAACTTTCTATAAAAAAATGTGTTAATTTTATTTATCAAAAAAAAATCTAATCAAAAACTCCTTTATTCTGATTTTCAAATATTTGTTAAACATGGAAATTAAAATAAAAAAAAATTAAAAAAAACAGGATAATATCTTTTTATTATATATTTTTTTTTTAGCAAAATCAGTCTATTAAACACTCTCAGATAGATTTGGGAGAGATACCATATCCAAAATGATCTAGATTCTCAAATCCCTCTCAACTTTTTTGTAATGCAGTAGATACTTGCTTTATTCAAACGAAATTTCTTTGTAAATATGCGAGAAACGTTGCGACTGAGCTTTAGTTAATACTTCTGAGTTTCAAAATAGAGGAATACTCACAAAAAAATTCGAAAAAAATTGGTTCCAAATCCGTGACATTTTTATTAATCTCATAAAGATATTTAATACATTGAAATAAATTCTGAGAAATATATTTCTACCCAACTGATCGTCTAATTCTACGATTTCAAAATGAAATAGAAAAAGTTGTGTTTGATAGAAATTTATTGGTAAATTAAGAAAATTATCATTTTTTGTTTTAAATAAAAAAAAACATCGTCTCGCCGATGCTTTTTTAGCCTGATTTTCGTGACATATTACAACCATGAGAATTAAAAAAAGTATTACAGATAGGAAGGGTTCAATGGGTCGGGAGAGGTGAAAACCCCAAAAGGCACATCTAGGGCCCCTACTAAATGTACATACCTAATTTCAACTTCCTAACTCAATTTTAAGGGGAGTTATGCGAGGAACAAACTCAAAAAATAAGAAAAAACTACCAAACAACTACTTTTTTGGGGCTGTGAGAGGGTGTAATGGAGCTAAAAAGCTGTAACTCTCAAAAGGCACATCTAAGGCCCCCATTGAATGTGCATACCAAATTTAAGCTTCCTAGCTGAATTTTGTGCGACGATAGTGAGGAAACAGCTGTTTTTCAGGGTCAAAAAGGGGAAAACCTCCAAATCACCCCTCTTAATTGACTTAGGAGGTAGATTTTTGGATATGTTATACAACTTTTGGTTCTGTATCAATTGGCCTAAAAAAGAGCAATTTTTGCGTTTTTAGCCCCTCAGCACCCCCTCACCCAAAAAGGGGCAGAACTGAATTTTGATCTAAGGTCATCCCCACTCATATATATTCAATTCATTACAAGACTGAGTCGATTGACCGAATTGGATCGGTTCTGGTCAATATTCAGGGGAGTAAATTATTTTAATTTTCGGAAAAATAAAAAAAATAAAAATAAATATTTGACGTGACCAAAAATTGTCTTAATGGTCTTCCAGGACTCCAAAACGAATTTTATTGGTATCCCCCCCACCCCCGTTGGTTGATACACTATAATAGCATAGTTTTCATTGACATTATGGCATAGAAAATCAGGTTAATTACAAGACATAATTTTTTTGTGAGGGGTGGAGGGAATTACAAATCCGCTTTTTTGTGACTTAAATTTTTTTTTTTTTCTAATTCATAACTTGATTTTTATGAATTATTGATTTAAAAATTAGAAGTACAATACTTTGACCCATACATTCACCCAAGTTGGTTCAAAACTACAAAATTTAGACAGTCATTGAAATAATTTTTTTCCCAAATATATTGGTATTAAATGAGTCATAAAAGATGCGTAAAAGCAAAAAAAATTGCAATTTTTATTTTTATTCAGGGGTTGCAGAATAGATTTCTTACCATTTGAAAAATACAAAAAATTACGAATTTTTTTTCCTGATCTAATGTGCTCAAGTGTAACTTATCCATTAAAACCTAAAATTAAAAAAAAAGAATAAATATTTAAACCAATTTGCATTTTTCTTCTCTACGATTTTCAGAGAAACTAAGAATGCATTTTTTTGAGGAACAGTCAGAAATAGATATCGGAAATTTGTTTAGGAGGGTTATGCTGAATACTCAATTTTTTATCTCTCCTCTCGTACTTTCCCCTCGCATAGCCGATATTTAAGGCATATTCAAAAATAAGCAACTTTTAATATTTTTCAAACGATTTATTAATAATGAAAAATTATTCTTTAAAAAAAAATCATCAATAACGACAAATGTCATATATTTTAGACTACCAATATATTTTAGACTACCAAAATCAATTTCACATCATCCCATCTTCTGAATTTCACTGCGTGTTACTCTGAGTAATTTCGAAGGGAGTTATGCGAGAAACAAGCTCAAAATATAAGAAAACCCGTCCCAAAAAATCATATTTTCAGGGCTGCGAGGGGGGAGGGACAATATATGTCTGAAAAGTCGAAACTCCCAAAAGACAGATCTATGGTCTCTACTAAGTCTACATATCAAATTACAAATTCCTAGCTCAATTTGGAGGGGAGACAAGGAGGAACATCCACTTTTAAGGGGAAAAGGGGAGAAAATCATCATTATTCCCCTAGGTTGATTTTTGGGTGCGTTATGCAACTTTGGATTGTTCATCGATTGGCTCAAAAATATACTATTTTTTTAATTCAAGCCCCTCGCACCCCCTGCTACAAATTTGAGCATAACAGAATTTTGACCCGAGGTCATCCTCACTCCAGAATATCAAATCTGCCACAAATCGAATCCTATTTCTCAATTTTGATCCCGGTATCGAGCTGAGCAAATGATTTTTAGTTTCGGACGAAAAAAATGAAATAAAAATAAATTTAATATATATGATACCTGACATGACGAAAAGAGGTCGTAATAGTTTTCTGGAGGAACCCCTCCCCCCCATCCCAAGTACATCTAGAACCCTTACTAAAATATCCAAATATCCATGCCGAATTTCAACTCCCTAGCTTAATTTGAAAGGGAGATATACATGAGACAGCTTTTTTCCAAGTCAAAAAGGAGGAAACGCCGCATACTTCTTTTCCTAATAGGCATAAAAGGCTGATTTTTGAATGTGTGTACAGCTTTTGATCCTTCATCGAGTGGTTTAACAGTAAATAATATTTGTCATTTTAACCCCTCAGCACCCCCTCCCCGAAGCCACATCTAAGACCTATACTGAATTACTGAATCTGTATATCACAATTCAAGCTCCCTAGATGATGTTGAAGTTCAAAAAATAAGAAAAACCGACCATAAGACTAGGACCTATACTAGATCAGTATACAAAATTTCAAATTCCCAATTCAATTTGGAGGGGAGATTGGCAAGGAACAGCCCTTTTTCAAGATCAAAAATGTGGGATACCCTCATATCTCCTCTCCTAATTTACCTAAGAACTTAATTTTTGGATATATTTTACAACTTTGGATAGTCTATCGATTGGTTCACGAAAAAATAATTTTTGCAATTTTCGCACCTCAGCACCTCCCCCCCCCCAAATTTGGATACGACTGAACTCTGACCAGAGGCTATTTAGACTCAAAAATTTTAAATATCCCGTTTATTTTAGCTTATTTTCCAAATTTGATCGATTTTGGTCGGTATCGAGCTGAACAAATGATTTTTAATTTCAGGGGGAAAAAATTAAAATTAAAATAAAAATTAGCTCGTCACAGTTTTCCAAGAGCCCACAACGGATTTTGTTGATATCCCACCCCCTTCATCCGCCGTAGATCGATGGACCGTAATAGCCTGGTTTTCATTGAAAATATGGCATAAAAAATGAGGCCCAAAATTCAGAAAACCTATGTATTTCGTTTATTTTTTAGAAAATTTACTTGACTATAAAATTTACCAAAAAAAAAAATAGTTACACAGTTAAGAACCCCTTAAAAATCAGCCACGATGACTGAAATTGAAATATTGCACTTTATCGTCCACAATTAATGTTTTATATCCAATTATCAAAAAATAAATAAATAAATAAATAAATAATAAGAAAGAAAAAAAATTTAACCCAATGTTTTCTAAGACTCTAAACTCTTCCAAAACAAAAGAGTACAGGGCGTTGTCTCAAAAAAAAAAAAAAGACTAATCCTACTTAAGTTGACTAACTCAAAGAATTAAACATCTACCTATTGATATTCAATACCTCAACTGTCAACACGATTAAAAATAATTTTTAAAAAAATTCAAAATTTCGTAACGTAGGTATAATCAGACAATTTGTATGATCTTATTTAACAAGATCTACTTTTCAGATTAATGCGATTACTAAATCAATGACAGCATCTTCATTTTTCAAAAGCAAAAAAAAAACAACAACAACAAAATCGAATCAATATGCCTACATTTGCAATATTATGTAGAGCTTAAAGTAACTTGGGAGTTACATAAAATTTAAAAGCGGTATCTTTGTCATCGACGGAATTAATCTAAATGTTGATTCGATTAGGAAAACGCCTCAATATTATCTCATCTGAAGAAGGCACTTGTTAATAAAACCGGTTCATTAGATGGACGAGAATATTATCCAACTAAGGTTCTATACCTATAAGTACACATTAAAGATGTGTAGCGCGTAACAAACTATATAGATGAAAAATTGAAAAATATAATTTATAAAAATATAAACTAATCTAAATAATCTGACAATGTATATTCGTTATGTTTTAATCGAGCTAATACGATTACATAACGTATAGAAGTCTATGACCTTTGTGTATTTTGCAGAGTTGACTTACTGCGATCACCATAAGGATGTTTGCGAGAACGGAGCCACTTGCGTAAGTCTTACCGAAGAAGATGGAAATTACAGGTGCATTTGTCCCGAAGGATTTATCGGACGTAATTGCGAAATTGATCGCAAAAAGGTAAACGAACGATTTTCATTATAAAGTGAGATAGTTAAAAGCTTACAACCACGTATCCTTGAACTTTTACTTTATAATTTTTTACAGGTTGAAATTATGGGCTTGGTACCACCCCCACCTGTACACGGTACTGCTGTACATACTACCACAACGCAAAATACTGTTTTGAATACAACCACCGATAAAGTCATTACGGACAATGAACTTTCAAATGAAGCAGCGTAATAAAATCGATCGTGTTATATTACGTCAATTGTAACCTGTAATTTGGAAACTATAACTTTCATTTGCTTTTCATTTATTTATTTATTTTTCTATATTTTTTTTTTTTAAATCGCAGTAGCGAATGCAAAAAAATATTTCATCCGCATACGAGTACCTTATTGTATTTTTGTATTATTTATTTATTTATTTATCGCGTATTTATTTTCGCCAAATAAAATATTTATTGATTTTTTTTTTACCTATATCGGTTTATCGTCAATTTAACCAAACACGTAGAAAAATAAGGCGCCTGTAAAATGACAACTAGGCAAATCAAATAACATCTAAGAGCATAGCAAATAGCTATTATGTGGCCAATAAGAATGGTCGAATACGTTCGTTGCTGTACTTCAATTATGAAAAGATGACTAGCAAAAATTCACCATGAAATATTACCTGCTAAACCGCGTATCACGAAAAAGTGCAATTATAAAAAAAAATTACCCATAATTGCCATCATTAATAATTCACTGTTAAAAGGTGTCGTTATAAGAATCATATGATTTTAACTCATTTGTTAGCCGAATTGTCCATATTGGAAAATAAATTAAAGCATGGTATGGCAGTTCAAACCGAACCCTTCGTTAAAGACTTTAATTCATGTCTCAGGCCTATAATACTTATTCATAAAGTAGATGGAAGTCTAATGATTATCTGCTTCAACTTCCTGAAAAATTTTGTTTTCATGCTTCCTATACTGGCGAACGTAATGGGGGATAAATTTGTTAAAATCTTAATTTCTCAATATTTTGAGAATTTCCAGAGTATCGATAAATTGAGAAAAAAAATTTTTTTTATTTGAAAAAAAAACACATAATACAATAAAAAAATAAAACAGAAAGGAATCGATGCTTTTGGCTGCACAAACGGGTCAATTGCTACCGCAGATTTATTTGGATCGCTAGATTTTTTATATAAAGTTTAGAAACTGCAGAAATACGAGTTAATTTGCAACGTGGAGAAATGATTCATAGAATAAGAATTCTGAGAGAGAGGGAGGAAATTTTTAACGCTTTTGAAGGGGTCGGAGAAATCCTCTCGCGAGCTAGATTTTTCTCTTCGTCTCTGCCTCCCTGGAAACCACGAACTTCGTCCATATAAAATTACAAATCGTACGACGTTTGAATTTATTTTATAAGTAAGAAACTGAGCATCTAGAAGTTGAAAGATGTTCCCGATGATTATCTTTACTCTTTCCTCTTTTGGTAATCATGCTTTCCTTCTCCCCTTACCAAGTTTGTACATTGATTTCAAAGAATTTTGTTCGTATTTTTCTTAGGATTCAAATATTTATTTGTAAAAATTTCGGCGTAAGAAAAAAGAAGCGATGCTTTCTTCCTAATGCGTGGTAAAGGAAGAAAGGGGGGAGGGAGGGTGAAATCAGGGTTAAAAAATCGATATCACCAAAACGCACATTTAATACCTGTACTAAATCTACAAATCAAATTTCAACTTCCTAGCCCAGTAGAGGGAAGGAGGGAGGAGGAGGAGGAGGAGGAGATATGTGAGTAACAAACTCAAAAAATAAGAAAACCAAACGAAAAACTGCATTTTCGACACTGCGAGGGAGTGCAACGAGGCTGGAAAGTCGACACCCCCAAAACACACATCTAAGACCACATATCACATTTCAACTCCCTAGCTCACTTTGGAGAGGAGATAAGAGGAGGGACAGCCATTATACAATGTTGAACAGGGGGAAACCCCTCATATCTCCCCTCATAATTGACCTAGGAAGTTTATTTTTGGATTTGTTATACAACTTTGGGTTATTTTTCGATTAGCTAAAAAAACAATTTTTGCGATTTTAGTCCCTCAGCGCCCCTTTTTTTAATTTGGGCACCACTGAATTTTGACCCGAGGTTATCCCTACTTCAAAACACCAAATCTGTCGCAAATCGAATGCTATGTCCCAAATTTGATCGATTTTCGTCGGTATCGAGCGGAGTAAATAATTTTTAGTTTCGAGGGGAGAGGGCGGGGAGATAAAATAAAAATAATATCTGATAAGACGGAGAGTGGTTATAATGGTCTTCTAGGATCAAAAAATGGGTTTTCTTGATATTCCCCCCCTTATCCGCTGTAGTTCGATGAAACTGGAAAAAACACATTTTTGGGGCTTTGAGGAGACACAATTTGGATGAAAAGTAGAATCCTCTTCCAGGGACATTTAGAACTCTTACTAAATGTCCATGCCGAATTTCAACTTCCTAACTCAATTTGAAGAAGAGACATAATAGCACGAGGCAGCCTCTTCTCTAAATACCCCCCCCCCCCACACACACACACATCTTCTCTCCTAATTGACATAGGAGAACAATTTTTGAATGTGTGTACAGCTTTTGAACTTTGATCATCACTGAATTTCGGGCCAAAATCGTGCCCATTCATATGTACAATTAAATTTTCCACTAATCGAAGCCCAATACCTAAATTTAACCAATTTTGATTAGTATCGTGGGGCGACTAAATGATTTTTATTTTCGGGGGAAAATATATGAATATAAAAAGAAATAAATATTTGATATGTCCAAAAATGGTCTTAATGGTCTTGTAGGATCTCAAAATAAATTTCGTCGGTACTCCCCTCTCAATTTACCATAGGTCGATAGTTCACAATAGCATGGGTCTCATTGATATAATATGAATTGGAAAATTTACTGCCCTCTCCATTACAAAAAGCTATTTAAATTATTTCATTTGATGGGAAACTCCAAAGCAAAAGGAAACGAAACCGCTCCATATCTGAGGCCAATATTTGGAATAGTATGAATCTGGTCCCGAAGTTGGAACCAAAACTTCCAAATTGGTGGAACCTGACTCTAGAACCGAAACTTATTGTTGAAAATTAACAGAAATAGGTCCGGAGCTAAAGTCTATATTCTAGATGAATTTGAGCTGAAAAGACAAAATTTAACATACTTCGAACTTCGTCAAGCATTAATTTTCCAATAAATAAGTATTCGAGTTTCAAATTTTTCTTCATTAATTTCAAAAGCTCTCGAGATTCATGTAGCCCAATCTAAGTGCTCTTAAACGAAGGCAGACAAAATCAAAATAGCATATCCGGAAAGCCAACCACAATGCAATACTCGGTTCCAGGGTTCTATGAAAAATGTGAGGCTCTGATGCATTGGGAAATCCACCACCCACCCCCTCCCCCCTCATATATGCAGTACAATCATATAAGCTGCCAAATGCTATGTGTTTTTTTTTGGTAATGGTAAGGTTAAGCCTATAAATTTTTACAATAAATTAAACAAGCAGATCAGAATCAAATGTACAGAAGTTTTAAACATATATCTGATTTTCACCGAGGTCAAGGGAGGGGGGAGAAAATTTGTCTAAATCTGGAACTGTCAAGTCGCAAAAATATTTTTAGGTTCAGACCCACACAAAATTCATAAGAAATGGAAATTTCGTATGCTTTAAAACTCACGAATAGCTTAACTTTCGTGGGAGAGGGGATGTAGGGGGGGGGGGGTTCAAAACATGCACCTGTATAAAATATGAAAAAGCTCTGCACGTAGTCTTGAAAATTTAAAACATTACATTTCAACACTCATATAATGATACCATGTCCAAATTTTGTGAAATTTTGCATTTTGATACCCCTCCCCCCCCCACCTCCGACTCCTACAACCATCATCTATAATGTTCAATTTGGGCTTGGGGATGAACCTGTTACAATGAATTAAAACTCCTTGAACAAACTCATTCGATTTTTAGCTCGATGGAATTTATTCACCTTCCTCTCTCCACCAGCAACCTTCTCTTCATAACCTTTTAGGAGGAAACGTGAAAAAACCCAAAATGTTTGTAATCTGATGTCCAACCTTTCAATCTTTGTTTGAATAGTTTTTTTTTTTTCTCAAAAGTCAAAAGTGTACAGTTTGAAAGGTAGGTATTAAAAGGTAAACCTGCACTCCTTCAAAAGAGAAGGTAAACTATTAATAGATTTCAGGGAAGTAGAAGAAATTTCTAATTGCTATTCCTCTAAGTACCAAGTTGACTTCTTGTCCGTTATAATTTCTCAACCTACTTCGAACCAAAAATAAGTCCCGAATCATCAACAACACATTAAGGGAAATTGTGATAGAAAAATACGAAAAACGATTCTCTCTCTCTTTCTCTCTGCTTTTAATTACTCAATAATTCAAACCTCAGTAACGTGATTACATTTTTTTTTTCGACTAATTAGATCTCCTTAAATGATCAGATAATATTCGATTATAATTAAATTCAGGTTTCTAAAGTTCTTAAGGTGCAAACACCGAACACATCGCGCATAACAACGCCAACGTAAGGGTTATTTTGCAACATCAAATGCGTGAGGACCTATATAAACCGAATAGGTATAGAGATACGTAAACGTATATAGGAAACCTATCTCATAAAATTAGCAAAGTCATGTCTATATCGCAGAAACAACATTCATCAAATTGGACTCATCAGACGTTCGATTCAGAATCAAGACTAAATTACTCTACGAAACGACTTATAAATTGCATGATAAATCGAACTAAGGATTATCGTGTTATAAACATTTCAACCATAAAAGAAGAAGAAGAAGGTGAAATTGTATAAGCGAAGGTAAAGTAAAAAGTAATAGGTTAGGTCAAGAGTGTACTTTAAGGTACTCAATATGCAATACCAAAATATCTTCGTAATAAATTTGAATTTGTGATAAATTTTTTTTCACGTACAAAAAATACGAATGCATAATTTACCAAAAATTGACCTATATTTTTTTTTCAAGTAATTGGTTCAAAACAGAGCAGTATGACACTATCAGTGTTTCGAAAAACTGCACATGAAGTGCATAAATGCATATTATTATGACGTCGCACTGGATGCAGATTAATTAATCACCTAATGGAGTCTGTAATTCATTCATAATATCAATGAAAATCGTGTAATTCAATAACAAGGTTTCTTAGAACAAGTTCACCGTTATTGGTAGGCTACGATATAAGTATACGGTATACAATTAAGATGATTTCAGACGAAATTATTTCGTACGGTGAGGTGCCTTGGAGCTGGAGCACGTTCATTTGGTATAGTTAAAACGTAGTATTGACCAATCGAACTAATTACAGCAGCAGTGTATTGCGAAAAAAGTTCAAACGTATCGTTATTTTTCAATATTTTGAAAATAGGTTAGGAAGTGAACTACAATGATCGTGTGACAAGATGGTTCGTGTATATATGGTCGAACCAGTTTTACTACTTTTTCGTTTTAACACCTGAGCTACGCAAACGTGAACTATGAGTTTCCCAGCGAGACTGAAAATAATGGCTTTTTATTACGCTGCTGCCATATATAAGTTATGTAATGCATATATACAATATAAATACGTATAGGTAGGTACGCGGTATGCAACAATTTAACTAATGTGGGAATTAAAATGCGACAAGATGCATTAATAATTATGAATGATTAAAATGTTGGTTCTTACTTTTTTTTTTTTTTTTTTCTAAAAGATTTCTATTCGAATTTCTCTTCATTGAATGAACACGAGACGAGCAATACGAACAGGTGACTATAAATTAACGGGAAATGATTAAAAATTCATCGAATTTTTTGCTACTTTACCTGTTGGTTTTTTTTTTTTGTTTTGGTGGAAAATTTTTCCTCGAGGGGGTAGTTAAATTATAGAATAATTAAGAAAGAATTTTAATAAATTATTTGAAAATATATACGTACGTATAATATTTACAAGTTGATAGTTATCATAATAAGATGATACGAATGCTTATTAATGCGCAGTATTTATATGTAAAGCAGGCTCATGCGCGGAATCGGTCAAAGGGGGAGGTTTGAGAGCTGAATTTCAATTTTCAGGGATGCTTATAAATATTTTTAATTATGGAAAACTGCATTTTCAGAAATATTTGAGTAATTTAGGTAATTTTTTGGACACAATAGCCCAGTTTTCCTGAACAATTTATATTTTTTTCGTCCAGGCAAGGAGTTTTGACCCCCCTCCCCCTCCTTGCGCACTGACTCGATGCAGGGTATTTTAGACCAGGGTTGGTTAAACGGAACAGAACAGAACAAAATTAACGATTCAAAACACTAAAATTTTTGTTTTCAACGAATGATAATCAGAACAGAATAAATTCATGTTTTGCACAAATAAAACGGAACAAAACCAAACAGAACGATATGAAATTGAACAGAACAGAACGGAACGGAACAGAACACTGATTTTTTTTTTCATATTTCTCATAACAAATGAGCGTATAAAACAACGTATTTACGAATACTACGTAAATTTCCATATTTCCAAAATTTCAAATTCCAAATTATTTTACAACGTAAGAGTGTGAGAATGAAATTTTTTATTAGAATCAAATATGAACGAGTGAACGGGAGAGTGAAATCAAATCAGCCACTTTTCCAATTCCCAACGAAATCATGTAGAACAGCAGAACAGAACAGAATGGAATGGAGTGGAACTGAACAGAATCGAACAGAACAATAACTTTGATATTCTCTTGAACAAATGAACAGAACCGAACAAATCAATCGTTTCGTTCTTCAGAACTGTTTTAGACCATCTACTATATTTATAAAGAATCCTTGGAGAAGATAAATTGGTTGTGTTTAAGTTCGAACTGTAAGGAATAATATATTTGCAGCAAGATGCTCAATTGTTCAAAAGGCCACATTGAAGCCTAGAAACGACTCTACAATTAAAATCAGAGCATTGTGATGTGAGATGCTAAATTTCATTATTTCATACCACATACAGAAATTGATCAGATTAAGCAGCAGCGGCGCTCCCAAAGAGGCTCTACTAAGGGTATGACCCCAATGACGTAGCTAGGAATGGCTCAAAATAGGTGGTTTATACCTTCTCTGAGCACTATTTTGAAAAAACAGGCTCTTTTTTAAAGATCAAGAAGTGCATTTTTAGAAGCTGTAAGAAAAAAAATTAGCGTAAATATAGAAATTGTTCAAGTTTTTCAATCAGCAGGGTGGCGGGAGGTTGCAGACTACCAAACTCCATTTAGTTACGCCACTTTGTAGCCCCTCCCCCCACCATTTTTACATTTACGCTAAATTTAATATCCAAATCGTGGAAAACTCACTGAAACTTCGCATTTTTTCAAAATTTTGCCCTAGCTCCTCTCTTATGAAATTCTTATATGTGCCCACGCTAAGCTGTGAAGAGGTCAAAACATTTCTAAATCATGTTTGTGCTTTTACGAAAGAAATTATTGCACGATAAAGAGATTTTCTTCATAAATTCCAATACAGCGTGAAAAATACTTTCAAAAATCATCGATTTTTATGAAAAAACGTTCGAAAGTAGTAGTTTTACGTTCGTAAATCTACGTTTTAAAAAATAAAGGAAAGCGTAATGCAAAAATTTTGAAAATTTATTTAAATTCCGTTCAAAAAATGCATCTAGAATTACCTAAT
Source organism: Ferrisia virgata (assembly GCA_900060175.1). Lineage (NCBI taxonomy): Eukaryota > Metazoa > Arthropoda > Insecta > Hemiptera > Pseudococcidae > Ferrisia > Ferrisia virgata. The sequence goes on from FIZR01001519.1 coordinate 46,361, forward strand.
TATCATTGAAAAATATCTACGAAATGTTAATTTATGTGTATTTTCCCCACAATTATCGCATGATAGAAAAATTTTAACGATTTATTCGAATTCATCGTGAAAAAATGTTCAGAATCATGAATTTTTAGATCCGAACTGCAGAAAAAGTTCAATGGATATTGTTCATTTTTTTACGCGAATTTTCAGGGTTTTTGTAACACTTTTACACAATTTTATCAATTTTTTTAGTCAGTTTTGAGTTATTTCTCACGATTTATTCTGATATTTCAACAAAATTTTGATACTTTTCAGAACACTGTCTTAAATTTTGAAGATTTTTAAAAAATTTTTTCACATATTATGAGATGTAAATTGACATTTATGGTGATTTTTTTCATCATTAATGTTTTCTGAAGATTTTTTTGAGGTTTTTAAGCTGTAAAATGACATTTAAAACACTGAAAATTTTTTCGTTTTTTTTCGGCAGTTTTTGAGACCTAAAATGCTATTTTCAATGAGTTTTTCACAATTTTATATGCAAAATGCAAAAAATAAACGTTTTGGGTTTGAAAGATTTTCCCATAATATTACAACTTAAAAGCTAATAATTAACGTTTTGAATAGATTTTTTTCTATTCCAACTTTTACAGCTTTTGAGCAGTAAAATTACATTTTTATAAATTTTTCCATAATTTTACACGGTTTTTGGAGATTTTTTTGGGTTTAGGAGACCAAAAAGTTGACAACAAAAATCACATTCACGACCTATACTAAAGCTACATACCAAGTTTAACATGCAAGGAACAAATTCAAATAATCAGAAAAATCTACCGAAAAACTACATTTTTGAGGGGGAGGGGGTGATGAGATTGAAAAGTTGAGACATCCAAAAGGTACATCTAGAACTCCTACTATACATACCAAATTTCAACTTCATAGCTTAATTTGGAGGGGAGTTATACGAGGAACAATCTAAAAAATAAAACTCAAATAATCAGATAAATCTACCGAAAAACTACATTTTTGAAGGGGGGGGGGTGATAAGATTGAAAAGTTGAGACATCCAAAAGGTACATCTAGAACTCCTACTATACATACCAAATTTCAACTTCCTAGCTTAATTTGGCGGGGAATTATACGAGGAACAATCTAAAAAATTTAGAAAATAGATCAAAAGAAAACATTTTTGGGACATGGGGGAGGGAGGAAAGGGACTGAAAAGTCTAGAACCCCCAAAAGCCACATCTAGTACATATACTTTCGACTTCCATTATCAATTAGTAGGGGAGTTATGCGAGGAATAAACTCAAGAAATAAAAAAATTCAGCTAAAATCATATTTTTGAGTTTTAAGGGGATGCAACGGATCTGAAAAGTCAAAACCTTCGAAAGGCACATTTATGACTTATATTAAATCTACATACCAAATATCAACTTTCAAGCTAAATTTGGTGGGTAGATATCAAAGGAACAGCTCTTTTTCGAGGTAAAAAGAAAGGGGAAACCTGTCATATCTCGCCTCATAATTGATTTAGGAGACTAATTTTTGGATACATAATATAACTTTGGATTGGCTATCGATTGGCTCAAAAGGAAACAATTTTTGTAATTTTAGGCCCCCAGCACTCTTTGCTCTAAATTTGGGCATAAATGTGAGGTCATCTCCACCCCAGAATATCAAATCCACTGCTAATCGAAGCCTATTTCCCCTAATTTTATCGGTTTTCTTCAGTATCGAGCTGAGCAAATGGTTTTTAGTTTGGAGGGGAAAAATATGGCATCGAAAATCAGACTGATCATTCACTCGCCTCGATATCAACCAAAATTGGTTAAATTTGAGTAACGGGCTTTGAATGGCAATGAATTTAATATGTATAATTGGGTACGATTTTAAGGTCAAAATCCAATGATACCCAAAATGGGGGGGAGGGGGTGCTGAAATCCAAAATTCTCAAAAATTGTTCCTTTGCGAGCCAATTGATAAAGAATCTAAATTCGCATAACATATCCAAAAATCAGCCTTCTAGGTCAATTAGGAGAGTAAACATTAGGGTTCTTCTATTTATTGATTTTGACAGAAGTCCATTTATCACATAATTCCCTTCCAGATTGAGCTCAAGGGTTGAAATTTGGCATGGAGATTTCTATCTATTAATGAACTCGATGGTTACCTACTTACGCGGTTAAAATCTTTTGCAATACTTTCTTCGAGTACCAAAAACAGCACCAGCCTGAAGACATCTTTTCACCCTTTAAACTGAAATCCTTATCAAAGTACCTGGCGAACAATTTTCCTTTATATACTTTGACATCAAACCGGTTCATTTGAATTGAAATATTTCGCCTACAGACTATAGTGTATCGAATTCTTATGTTAAACTTCTCGGCAAATCTAAAAGATTGCCAATCTTTGCCAAAATCAACACCGGGAAATTCTCTTCATGTAGGTATAAGGTATCCGGGCATCGTCCTTGGGCGCCAGCAGTTCCGTCTCTTTGAAAAATTTTTCTATAAAATTTTAATTTACATAACGGATGCACGAAGTGGCAATTAATTTACGATTTAAAACGTTCAAAAACCAGCAGCAACGAAATCTGGAATTTGTCAAAAAAAAAAAAAAAAATGATGCATCTACATATTATGTAACATGACGTCATATAACTACATACACAGCTACAACAGTGTATCCATGCTCGCGATTGGGGACAAATTAATTGATTAAGATGGGTTCTGGAAAGCTCCGATCCACTGGAACAATGTAAGTACTTTCGGTTTCCTATTTTGAAACCTGTTTATACTAGGGCAAGATCCAGTGTTATTTTGTGAACCGTCGTATATTTATGCTAATATCGAAAGTGACGCCCGATATATCTAAATTTTTATTCGAATTCGTCGTATAATGTCCTCTATATAAACATAGTGAAGATAAACACAACCGAACAGTTCATTCAGTACACAGTTTCAATACAACAATGAATCCCGTATCTGTAAGTATACGTTGGTTGTTTTTTTTTCAGTCTTCAATTTATCAAATTTTTTCTCTTTTTCGTTATACATATATATATATATATAGTGCGACCTTGAAATGCAAAGAGAAAATTTGGTGCAGTTTTTTCGTTTCGTAGATATTTTTTTTTAATTTTAATCTTTTTGGAAAATGGCATCGCGGAAATATTTAAGTGCAATTAATCTCGGCTGCTGCAAGCTTCGAGTAGATCACATCGATGTCTATTTGTTTCGACCGCGAAATTAGACTACAGTGAAGAACAATATACCTACGCAACGTTCAAGTACACAGCCCCACTTTTACATTCTCTTTGCATTCAAGTAATGATCGTAATTACGCGTTTAATATTTCGAACATTTTTTTTTACAAATTTTAAATACGTTCGCGATGATAATTTTTGCATTTTTATTGGTTTTTTTCAATTCGATAATTCGTTCAGTGAACAGATGTGCGAAACAAGTGGTGAAAATTCACACATAAATTGATCACGATTTTCGATAAGTGTGTGAGAATCCTTTCGTGTAAATTTATATTTTACATAAAGGTTCATCTTTTCATACGTTAACCGGTTTATAGTCAATTTTTCAAAGTTTCGAGATAATGATGTATTAATCTTAAATGGATGTCCGATTAATTTGCCATTTTTTTTATTGAAGAAATTTTTACATAATTTATTATTCACTCGATTCTCGTTATATTATTTGAAAATATTTTCAATGTTTTTAAAAAATATATCTAAATCAACTTTTTAGAAGTATTTTCCCTACACGAGAATTTTTCTTTGATTAAATTGGAATTTTCAATTATTATTTCTTTTTTTTGCACTTTCCTATGATGCATTCATAATGTAGATTTTCAGTGAAAAGTTAAGCAAGGGTTAATGAAAATTATAATTCATTGAAAGATATTAAAAATCATTCAAACGAAAAAATAAGTCGAATTCACTAATTAAGGGAAACACAAAATTTTAATTTTCTATCAACAATAATATTATTTTCTCACAATTTAGGATTTGATATAATCTTAGTCTCCTCCCCATAACAAAAGCCAAAAAAACGTGATAATTAACATTCATCAAAATAATAAGAAATTGGTAGTATTCATTCCGATGAGTATCATTTATCAAGTTTTGTCAACCTTTTTTTGTGAGGAAGTGATAAGTAAGTCCTAAACCAATGATTCCTTTCACCTCCTCACAAAAACTGGTCACCACAACTTGATGAAATACGCACATCAAAATGAATATCTCAAGATCGTATTATTACTGCAATAAAATTTCTGGTAGTTGATTTTGATGAGCGTTATTTATCAAGTTGTGGTGACCTTTTTTTGCGAGGAGGTGAAAAGTTTGAAATCAATGATTCCTTTCACCTCCTCACGAAAAAGAGTCACTACAACTTGAAGAAAAAGGCTTATCAAAGTGAATATACCAAATTCCTGCAATAAAATAAAATTTCTTGAACGATTTCGATGAGCCTTATTTATCAAGTCGTGATGACCTTTTTTCGTGAGGAGGTGAAAAGTCCAAAACTATTGATTCCTTTCACCTCCGCATAATAAAGGGGCCACCACAACTTGATCAAAAACGCACATCAAAATGAATATTCCAAAGTCGTATTATTGCTACGATAAAATTCCTTGTAGTTGATTTTGATGAGCGTTATTAATCAAATTCCGGGGTGACCTTTTTTTCGTGAGGAGGTGAAAAGAATTATTTCATCTCCCGCGCAAAAAAAGCCACCACAACTCGAAAAATAACACTTCATCGAGAATTTAAGGCCCAAAATTCATTTCAAGACGATTTCTCTTCCCTCCTCCTCAAAAATCAGTACCAAGTTCAGAAATCATAAAATAAGGCTCGTAGTTGCAATTATGTCTATGAAATTATCCCCCCAAAAATTAAACTTCAAGTCTTTAGAAACATTTTTTACATTAACATTCTGTTCTTCCGCTTTGTTGCAGGCTGTAGCAATCTGCATCTTGGTGGCCGTCGCTCAAGCGGCCAGCATTAAAGATGCCAGCAAACAAAACAAACGTAGCATTGAACACGGATATGGATACGGTAACGAAGCCGCCTCTTTAGGTTCATACGCTGGCTCCTACCCATCGTACTCGACCAGCTTATCCGGTGGTAGCTTGGACGCCGCATCGTTAGCTCTATCCTCTGGTTCAGTGGCCAGTGCCGACTACGGCGCAGCTCTTTCTTCCTCCGGATTCAGCTCAGCTGCTTTACCAGCCGCCTCTTACGGTTCCGGTTCGTTCGCCTTGAGCGCCGCTGCCCCAGCTATCGAAGCCGGCCCAGCTTTAGCTGCCGCTCCAGCCTACGAAGCTGCCGCTGCCCCAGTATACTCTGCCCCAGCTGTAGCCGCCGCACCTGCCTACGAAGCTGCCGCTGCCCCGATATACTCTGCCCCAGCTGCTGTTGCTCCTCCACCAGTAACCACCGGTCAAGCTGTACACATCTCCAAAGATGTATTGATCAAGAACCGTTACGCTATTCCCATATCTCAACCATACCCAGTCAAAGTTGAAAAACCAGTGCCATACCCGGTCATTCAACCATACCCAGTTAAAGTTGACAAACCTTACACCGTCCAAGTGCCACAACCTTACCCAGTACGAGTTGAAAAGCCAGTACCTTACAAAGTTGAAAAAACCGTACCGTACCCAGTCGCAGTTAAAGTTCCATACCCGGTCTACGAACGAGTACCAGTACACATCCCACAACCGGTCCCAGTTCCATATGTAAGAAAACAGACTTGCATCCAATCCAACAGCGAATTGGTGCCCCTTAATCAAGCCGGTATTGGCGGTATTGGCGGTATTGGCGCTATCTCCGGATACTCTGGAATATCCGCTTTACCCGCTGGTGTAGCTTACTAAAAAGTTTCAAGTGCTGGAATGTAAGTTCTACATTATTCGATGGTAAATTTAAAAAGTACCATTCATAGCGATTTAATATAATTTTTCTTCTCGCATATTTCACAGTTCAATGTAAAAAAATCTCAATAGAAATCAAGAAAGAAGTTCATTGCACGAGGCATTTCTAGTCTTTTTTTACCAACATCAGCTTCAGCTACAAAGAAAAAATAAAAATGCCAGGAGGATGATCTGCGTATTTTTTTGTTTAATAACATTTTTCAAATGATAAGTTCATACTTGTAATTGTTGTCAATTTTTTTTTATACGTACTTTAAATCTCTTAGGGAAAAAAATCATTTGATGTTAGATACTTTTTTTTTTACATTAAAACATTACCATTAATTTATAGACTTTTTATTTCGTCGTTTTTTTAATTTCTCATACGATTAAATAATCAACGACACAAATCAACACGGGTTCAACGACCATCGGATCATCTCAACATATACAAAGAATATACTGAGTTCCCTCTTTTGTCTTTTTAATGTATTTGCGATTTTGTGGAAAAATTCCACAGTCACGGTTTCGTTCGATGAGCCAAGATGATACCGAGTGATTTATAAAGTCTTTAGAACATTGTAATTATTTACTTATCAACTTAATTACTCGGAGATGATAACAATGAACTGTTCAATTGGTCTCAGCATTTTATGGGGATTTTTTCTTCAACGGTATGGTAGGTATTTTCTCATCTTTTCAAGGTCTTTTTTTTGGGGGGACCTGTTTAGCATAGTGCTCAGTTTATTTGTAAAAAATGGCCATATATGAACTCTATGGATGCCACTGGAGAGGTCATTCGACCATACCAAAAAAAAATTGATTTTAATAGCTTTTAAGCTAGTTTTTCTTCTTAGGAGGTAATAAACTCAAAAGTGGTACAACGAGTTCACAAAAATGATATAATCTATAGCTCATGTATTTCGGTAAAATTACATAATTTTTTCCAAAATATACGAAAAGTCAATAAACTGTATATTACGCTGGAGATTTCGTAATATTCCAAATTCAAAAATACACCCAACTAAGGTAGGTAGATACATGCTACATCCGGTATCAAAATTTAGCGAAAGGGTAGGTAACTGGGTTTGAAATTTATGGCATTCAGATTTGGCAACAATTCCAGATTTGTTCTATTTACATAATGGTGTTAAAGTATATTTAAAATTCAGACTAAATTAGTCGATTCGAAACGACAAATTAAAAGAACCGGTCGTATAATTGAGATTAATTTTAGAATCGACAGCTTTGCAGTAAAAAGCGACCATGTACGAGTTGTGGGTATTAATTATATCTACTTATACCAATATGTAATGGCTACGAACGTATTCGAGGGCGAATTTAAGACCACTGAATCAATTTTTAGCTAGCCGCTTAAGTATAAATATATACGTAATATTTACGACGACGAATCAGCAAAAAAAAAAAAAAAAAAAAAACACCAGCATAGTACACCTAGCTACCTAGATATACCTAGAATATAATATGAAATAATAAAAAAACGTGACTACCGTGAACGATTTTACAGATTATACGTTCTCGTGACAATTAAAATCGAAATTCGTGATTTTACTATTATAGTTTGTTAAGTTCAATAAAATTATTATCTACCAAATTACATGGCAGAAATGGCAGGTAGAGGTACCTTAGGTACCTTTACCCAGGTATCTCTCTACCCACGTATACCTGTCGTGTTCGTTTGTTCGTCGTGTTTCGGGCGACTTTTTCGAAACCTCACCGACGAATTATTTTTCCAATATACGAACCCTAACACGAGTAAAATTTTCTAAGACGTACAATTACTTATACGCGCCCATTTCCACTTGGATAAATATTTACCGTTGTTGCGATGAACTTCACGACCAAATTACCTTTATTATAAAATTCTCGCGGTGACGTAATTAACGGCTTACACGACAAATACTTTGTATACAGAACATAGCGCATAACTCACACGTAATCTTTAGAACCAGTTCAGGTCTAATGACATCGGAAATAACTTTCTCCGTTTGTAGAGAAAAATGCCAAAATTATACTATCGACCACGTACCTATTGCACCAAGTTGTATGATATATTTTCGTAAGGTGGGGGCGGGGGGGAGGGTAGAGGTACCATTTTAAAAGCTTGTATTGGGCAACATACTGAAGATGGATAATTAAAAGTATCAATCAAACTGAGAAAACAATTCGATAGTTAAGCCTAAATTTTTGACTTTTGTCGAATCCTAAAGCTGTAAAATTCAACTTCAAACGATTTTCTCGTCATTTTGGGCGTTAATAATAGAATTTCGATGATTTTTGAAACATTTTCTAGCCTTTTTTATATCCTTTCGATCAGACTCGTGAGCAGAATAGTTCCAAAGGAACGCTTTTGACCTTTTTTGATCGCGCCACGATTTTAATAGACTACCTCAGAGCTGGATTCAAATTATCAATGCCCGAAAAAACTGAAATTTAATGTCTTGGTCAAAAGTACGCATGCCTAAGCGAAGCGTAGCGAGAGTGAAAATTTCAGACCTAATCATCTAAAACTGCATTTTTATAAATGTTCGAATAATTTATACAATTTTTTGATTTTGATAGTCTGTTTTATAGAAAATGGCAATTATTTCCGGTCAGGTGAGAGGGGGAGGGGGGTGGTTCCAACATTGAAACCGTGTCCCTCTCGCGTACGAACCTGCCCTAAGCTTGAAAATGTCAATTCAAACCTTTTTCTCAGAATTTTATAAACATTTTCTCTTTCATTCCCTAGTGCTGTAAAATTTAACTTGAAATGATTTTTTCATCACTTTAAGCTACCAAAGAGGAAATTCGTCACTATTTCATCAATGACTCAATTTTGTCCAATAAAGGGGGGGGGGGTTGGGAAATAGGATGGAAAATTTGATGGACCAGCAGATTTTCGAAGGTGTAAATCAAAAAAAAACTAACAAAAATATTTTAAAAAATGTAAAATATTTAAAGTTTTAGAGATTTGAGATTTTTAAAATTTTTGGTTTACGAATCGCTCAGACTCTACTTATTTTGTTTTTGTTCTCGCGTCTTGAATATTCTCAGTGGCGTTAAAAGGGGGGGGGGATACGCAGTGATTTTTTTCAACGTAAAAATTCACCTCTACAAGCTTAGAATATCAATTTTTCAACTCCTAAGCTTCAAAATTTTGCAATTAGTGGATCTTCCCCTCCCCAACCTGGTAGTATTACATTACTGAATACTGTTGACGAATTTCTGTAGGGAGAGTGGGGGGGGGAGTATGGGCGATAAGATGATTGGTTCAGGTGGTTGCGTTCGCGTGAGTCGAAGGGGCGGTGTGGAAAAAATCCCAAAGCAGAAAATTCCTAACTACGCCAGTGGTTGGATAAGGCACTATTTTTTTTTAAATAAAGTGCTTGTGACATAAAAAAATACTGTTTTTTTTTGGAGTCTGAATTTATTTTTAAAAAAAAGTTAAATTGAATGCTCGAGCAAAGGAAGGGAGATATTTTGAAAAAATTGGATTGTTTAGCAATTAAAATAAAAAATGCATTTGCAGGAGTTTTATGAAAAAAATTTAGAATAAATATAAATAATAATTTTTAAAAATTTTTGGTCCCGGGGAGGGGGGGTTACCCTCAAAAGTCCCCGTGGCTCCGTCACTGCAGCACAACATCGGCTAAAAAAAAAACTAAAATTTGAAATAAATTTAGTATATCTACCAATAAAATAGACCTAAGCTTTACAAGGTAATTTTTCACTATTACAAGCAGTGGTGTAAAAACGGAAGGGGAAGGGGGGACACCTACCCCAGAGTGATTTTTGTCACGTTAAAAAAACAGTAAAATCCAGCATTTACAGCTTAGAACTACGTCAAAATACTAATTTTCCGACCCCTAATCCTCGAAATTTTGTAAAAGTTTTGCTTGAGCTGCGCTAGGGTTACATATTTTTGGCTTTCTAGAAAACAACCTCAGGAAATCCCCCCCTCCCAAGTCGACAGTTGTTACGTTACCGAATATGAGCACTGAAATTGACAATTTCTGCGTCATTCATAAAGATTTAAATTTGGGACTTTCTGCAAAACTCTTAAATCAATTTGATATTTACACGTATGAAAAACAAAAAAAAAAAAAAAAATACAATAAAATTCAAAATCAAGTCAAAGACCTGTAATTTTCGCATATTTTTCAAACTGAATAAACAGAAGCACAGACAAAGCACTGTGGTAGGGGTCAAGGAATCGAAAAAGGCCTCAATCTTCTCCGTATGTTAAATTAATTTTCTAAAAAATATTATCTTTACGGAAATACATTCAAAATAAAAAATTTTACACAGAATCAAAATTTGTTTTTTGTAGTTTTCTGGCATTTTCACCCCCCTTCGGTTGTTTGAAAATATGTTGCATTCATGGGTCCACTCACCCCCCCCCCTCCTACAAAGACCTAAAATGAAAAAGTTTTATTAAAAAAAAAACTTTTTTAGTACTTTTTTGTAAATTTTTTTTGTTTGGACGCGTTTTTTTTCGACAACTCGAACTCCTCCTCAAGATCTTTCTTTGAAGTACGATCACATAAATTAATAAAGAATCTGTGCTTCTTATCGTCTTGAATTATTATTCGGCTCTTCGGAAGAAAAAAAATTGGATACAAGGTACAATCAAGGGTTGGGGAAAGAAATTCTGGGTCTAAGCACACGCCTAGGCTCTAGGGTCTTTCTTTTTTTTCCTTTAGAGAAAATTCACTCTTTTTACCGCTATCTGATACAAAATACTACATTCGTTCAGCTTGATTTTTTTTAGACCTCCAACATTACTACTCCCCCCCCCCCCCGGGCCCCCAGTGTTTTTTTTTTTTTTTTTTTTTTTTTTT
>FIZR01001520.1:0-15116 GCA_900060175.1 Ferrisia virgata
GTTTGCTTGACGAATTCGAAGCCAGGCAGATTCCCAATGAAGGGATTCTGCCGGGCTTCGAAGACGCCAACAAATAGATAGCAAAGACCAGACTTGCGAGCAAAGCTCACTCGGGTGGGTGGACCGGGATCGATCAGCGTGCTCCGTGCCAACTACTGAGTCTGGTATGGGGACCGATATCCCCAGCAGCAGGACCGTAGACCGCCATTCGTATCCTACTCGTACACTGCGTATTTATTAAATACGACTTCGTATACAAGGTGACTCCAAACGACTAACACCGCGAAGTAATTTTGAATGAAAAATAAAAAAAAGTTAAAAAAAATACTTTATTAAAAGTACCAAAAGTAGCGTACCATGCAAAGTACGCCCCCCCTGTCGCGTTAGCACACCGTAACTTACTAAGTGCAATGTAAGCACGGCGAGGTCCCAGCTCCTACGACGTGGACGTGCGACTAGGGAGTTGAAGCAGGAAACGGATCCTGCTCCCATTAAGGAGCCACTTGAATAACAAATCAGATACCACGATTGAACAATGAAAATGCATAAATTACTTATTTTTCTACACTATTGACAAGGTTGTAACGTTAAAATTATACACAGCTACCAACAAACAATAAGAATTGAAATTATTTTTAATTTTTGAACATGAACAATTAAACGACAGAAATTACAAACGAAATAAATTAGATCAATACCTATGTCAATATGATCAACAAGCAACATTTTTAAAACTATAATAATGACTTAATTATGAATTGAATTTGATTATAATTTTAAAAACAATAAAAGCTGAAGAATGAAATCAAATAAAAAAAAACTGACAGTTCCAACGGCAGAGCAAAGATATGGAGATCTATTTTCACGGACAACCACTTAATTTATTCAGACAGCTTGCAGTATATGTAAATTATAAATACATGTACACCCTACTTTTATGATCGTAATGAACATTAATATTAAAACAATTACATAAAAAAGTAATTACAATGAAATTACCATATAAAAATTATATAGCACTCCTAGTGAGAAAAAAAAGAATCACTGTATTTCGAAACATGAGATGTAATATGAAACATAAGTTGTAATAGTGCTCTCACAAAAACCCATGTTCCAGCCAATTTTTGACCATCATAACTCAAATCATGATATTTAATTTGCATTGTGAATAATACTAAATTTTGGCGCAAAAATATTCCAAAACTTACTGTCATTGCTTTTGAGTCGAATGTGATTTGATTAACAAATCTTTGACACCTACACTGGTATTCACAATTCATATTCTACAATTCTTATCAATACATCCATGAATCTATTTTAATTAAATTTCAATTATTTTCAATGATGAATACATAATCGAACTAACTGAAAATACTACACTATGGTTTTTCACACCGTGAATTCGACAGACATGTAACTTAACGTGTAAATTGATATTTTATAAATAATTCGCATCGCCAAAATAATCTTGCCAGTATAAAACTACTGAAAGTTCATCGTAATTGTTCTTAAATTCGATACTTTGTTCACTAAAGCTTTTTCGTCTTCTGAGCGGGTTAAGATGTAATTATCGTCGTTTAACACATCTCAACTCAATTCCAGAAAAGATTCATTCGTCTGTACAGAAAAGAAAATAAGTTTTATGATCAAGATATCGATGGCAGCTTCCAAGTAATTAATGGAAGTTCCCGTTGACTAGGCAGACATTATTCAAAAAATATGTTAACACTTACTTGGAACATTAGAATCTCCGTACAAAGTTTTCCCAAATATTCAGTTAAGTATCCTTTCCTGTTGATACGAGCCATTTTTCGCAAGTCTTGAATCTCAAAGGTAGCGCTCATAACTACAGTAAATGCAATTTTATGTCAGTCTTCAAGGCGCGTTGTACTTCAACGTTAGAATTCTCCATACTGACTACCAACCAATCGCCAGTAAAACAATATCCTGAAGAGAAAATCTGCAACAAATCCAAATGAAATAATTACACATTGAAAATACACATTCAAATTTCACTATACATTAATTAAACTGCAGTAATCGAAAAATGAACTACAATTTTATAAAATTGAATCTTTCTAAAAAATTAAGTTATACTATCAATGATTGTCGACTAACCTGAGATGAGAACTCGCGTTCATGCAGTTGTCTTTCTTCTTTGAAATTTCAGGGTCGGACAATGTTGTATACACATTCGGTTCGGAGTTTACCACCATCCAGCAATACATCAATGCAAGAAACGTCATCGGTGTGCCCTTTGAATTTTTGAACCAGCGTTTGACTAAGTAAATCCCAAACGGTAATATTACCACCGGAACAGCAGCTAGCAAACCTATGAAAACATACGGGACATATTACACTCGAGCCGCACAAAAAGATGGTCTTAATCTTAATGATATTGATAAGTTACAGTGTAACGTGGTAATAACGCCAACACAGGCGAAAACAACACGTACCATAAAAAAATAATACCGTCACAATTTCCAATGAAGTTGTATTATTAGAAAAAAAAAAAAAAAAAACGACAAGAAGCAACTATACATCTGCAATAGTTTGACTGTTGGAGGCAAAATGAAAGCAGCTATTAGTAATATCAAATTTTCAACTTACCAGATAACTAAGCTGAGTAACATCGAACTAACGCATCCTTTAGCTCATGTATGAACATACGTGGTTGGATTGCTTATCCCTACAGCGCATACCACTTCTCCATTACTCAACGTATTGATACGCCTTGCACGGAGGCAAAATGAAAGCAGCTATTAGTAATATCAAATTTTCAACTTACCAGATAACTAAGCTGAGTAACATCGAACTAACGCATCCTTTAGCTCATGTATGAACATACGTGGTTGGATTGCTTATCCCTACAGCGCATACCACTTCTCCATTACTCAACGTATTGATACGCCTTGCACGGTTCCAGGCCAGAAGATCCGACGGCACTACAATCATTACAATCACTAATCAGTGTCCAACACAGCTTCACTTTGGGAGACTGAAACTACGATATTATCAAGTATTATGTCTATACTTCTAACACTGTATGATTTAACTTACGCATGAGGACAAATGTAATCTTTCTTCGGCACTGATTTATCGAGACTTGTTTCTTCCAAATTGCAATGTTGGTTCTTTGCAACACTCGTTTTCAAACTAATATTTATTGACAGCTGCTTAAATTGATGGTCTGCAAAAAGCACAGTGGAACCTAAAAACACAATATGAATAACTTTAGACTGATATGCTACAAAAAAAACAGCTATGAATCGAGTAAAAAACGAATTCCAAAACATGCATGTTTGAAATGAGTGATTATTTTACAATTTTAAACATTAAATAATTATTACTTTTCGAGTAACTTACACAAAGATGATGTAATCTCGATACTATTCTAGCTATGAATAAATCACAAACAGGAATGACAAATTCAAGCTCTGAAAAAACACGACTAGTAAAAATATAAACTAGAACACCATAAATAATAATTTCGCAATGCACTAATCACTAACAAACACAAAAAATCTTCACATAATTCGTAAAGAAAATAATGAAAAGATAATCACGACGTAAAATGAAAATCAAACAATACATAGGACTAAGGACTTACACTTTGGTGATGAAACACGTATCAATTTCACAACGAAAACAAGAAATGTTAGCTCATGTGACCATGGTTTTGGTTTACTGTATCCTTTGGCACTATCTTAAAGCACAATTATGAAAGATCTAAAAAGGTAAACACGAAAGTCTTGGTAAAAATATTCGATACAATAATTAAATTAAAACAATACTTACATCAATTTTCATAAAGAAATAGGCTCCCAATCCCACAAAAACATTCAGTAATTTTCAACATATTTAGCCAAGTTTCACTGTATCCTTTGGCACTATCTTCAAGCACAATTATGAAAGATCTAAAACTGTAAACACGAAAGTCTTGGTAAAAATATTCGATACAATTGAAATAAATAAGTAGAACTTCGATCGCAAAAAATATCCATGAAATAAATACACACAAAACAATTAAAAAGAATTTTAGCGTTACGGAGACATCCTTGTGAAATAAATTGAAATCGAAATCACACATTAAAACCAATTACAATATTCACAGGACTATAGAAAAAACGGTGTTACATTTGGTGATATTTTGATTCCGTTGTTCACAATCTTCACATAAGACTCCATTACACCGGGGAAAAGCAATGAAAAATCTAAAAACATTTATACCATTTTCAGTTAATTGATACGATTAAATTTAAAAATACTGAAGATAGTTTACTAAAATGTGGTAAGGCAACTTCAAAGTAAATTAAAAAACAGCACGATATTATGATGTTAATTTTGTTTTCAATAGGTAAATCTCAAAAGAATTTAGGTTTAAAAATTTCTATACAATTGCATTCCAATCAGGACAAAAAGAAATCACAATTACGAAACATGAAAGAACACGTTCATAAATACTTTAATAAAATACTTACACTATTATTCACAGCGAAATTGGATAGACGGTATTACGATCTTCCGCGGAATTGGGTTCAATCATTTCCATAAATTAATGTATTAAACAAATTACGCGAGTAATCCGCAAAAATAAACGCAAAATCTCAATAAAACTTTTTAAAAAGGAAAACAAAAAATTAATCTGACCAAAATTAACAGGTAACGCAATGAAATGGCGCCAAATTTACAGTGCTAATCGCAAAGATTGAAAATGCGTCTCCCTTTCAGGACGCCACCACCACAAATGAATTATTGAAACTGAATAAATCACCACGTCTGATTCGCTAGAAAACAACCTCACCTATAATTTTACATTTCGGCCTGGCCATTTTTTTAGTTCTATTTCTGATCGCTAGTAGCGCTCTATCACAAATCTCAAAGTTTACTTTTTTATTTTTTTTAAATTAAATTTCATTTTTTTTTAATTTTTAATTGTAATAAAGTTATAAAATTGAATTTTTATCAAACTATTATAGAGAAATAAAAATAATAACGATTTTATTAAATATTATATTTTTTTATAAAATTGATTTTGAAACAAACTAGAATGAAATTCCATTTTTGGAAGTCAACAAAATCGTAGCAAATTTTTTATCAAGAATTTTTTTGAAAAATGCGTTTATTTCAGAAAAACGAAAAACTTTAAATTTTGGACTATGTTTTAAGATATTTTGGAAGTTACATACGTAAAATTCCCATTAAAAATTCTTTTTAAGATGTTCTACTGTTAAGAGTAATAATTGTTATGTTTTGTTTATAATATTATCGTTACTTGGTTGTTCATTTCGGATGTTGCAATGGCGTGTTTGAATTTCCGCAACATTATAACTACCCGGCTTTTATCCGTATCGTGTGGTAATAAATTTTATTCCAATGTATCCCGAAGTGTAGTATTACCTCAACCATCTAGCTGTTACACTTTCATGAAATTGGGCTCAGTTACTGGTATGAAAATACTTCATCAAGTCAAGTCCTCTAAATTCATCTTTGATTTCACTTACATAAAGTCATCTTTTAGGATTACTACAGTTCCCCAAATACAGATATTATTCCACCGAGAAATCGGATCAACAACAAACTAATAATCTATCTGCTGAAGATCTTGAAGATCAAGAGAAAAGAGCTAAAGCATGGAAACGTATGAAATGGAGTTTAGTCGGTCTAGGTTCATTTATTACTTTTATGGGCTGTTATTCGTTTTATATGTTTGGTAAGCGAATATATTACTCTTTGTTGAAATTTATTTGTCATTGAATTCGCTGTATTAGTTGGTTTCGGTTTTAGGATCGCCTCAGAGAGATGAAAAAGGTAATATAGTTCCGGATCAGTTTAGTAATTTACCTACAGTTGTTCAGTGGTGTAAAAGATTCATGTATAATATACACTATTACAAAAAAGTAATTTTTTATGATTATAGTACTGTAAAATGAATTCGCTCTTCATTACGTAATAATATTTACAGATAATTCAAGAACCTTCGTTTTCAAAACTACTTCCCGATCCAGTGAAATATCCTTATATTCAGCCACCTTACACTTTAGTTTTAGAAATGACTGATTTATTGGTACATCCCGATTGGACTGTAAGTTTTATCCCCATCGTCGATGTAATTTCGTAACAGATTCGATATCAATTAAATTTGTTTTATTTTCCAATATCTCAGTACAAAACTGGATGGAGATTCAAGAAACGCCCAAACGTTGATAATTTTCTGGAGCAAGTTGCTCCTCCTTTATTCGAAGTCGTAATATTTACCGCCGAGCAAGGATTTGTAAGTGTATTTTTTAAAATTGTTTTCTAACGTGTTTGTAAAGATGAATTCTGTAATTCTTCAACGTTTAACTATGGTTTAGACTATGAATCACATCGTTAATCAGTTGAATAAAAATGGATCCATTGTATATATGCTATTCAGAGATGCGACTGATTTCATCGACGGTCATCACGTTAAGAATTTAGACTGGTTAAATCGTGACCTGAGTAAAGTAATCGTTGTAGATTGGAATCCGGAATCGGTCAAATTACATCCAAATAACGCTTTGGTAATTTCACGATGGAAGGGCAACGACGACGATCAAACGTTAACGGATTTAGCATCATTTTTAAAAGGTATTAACGCCCACAAACCAGCGTCGTTACAATTTAAACAAATTCAATTTTAATTTCGCAGCAATCGCTTACAATAAAGTAGATGACGTGCGTGATGTATTAGAGTACTATAGACAGTTCGACGATCCTTTGGCAGCGTTTCGAGAAAATCAAAGGAAATTACAAGTAAATCTACAGATCTTATGCATGGTTTTTTTTTTTTTTAAATTTTTAAACCAACCATTTTTTTTTTGACTATTGTTCGAATATTGATTTCGATTTTCTCGTTATCAGGAGCAGCTAGAAGAACAAGAACGTATCGAGCAAGCTAAAAAACAACATCCTCCATTGACCCAGAAGTTCGCCAAGTCTTACGCTTTCAACAAAAGATGAAATGAAAATACTGTTAATTTATGTTATAATAATTAGCTAGTCTGTATGTTTGAAAGTTTAGCTGTCATCGTGTGTAAATTACCAATTATTATTAAATGTTCGTCTTCTTTCTTTTTGTTTTGTGTTATTAATATTTGTTTTGTTGTTTGTTCAGTGTTTAACGATAGCGTTGGATTGGTTTACGCGTATGTTGATATTAGATTAGAATTTCGAATTGGGAAAAAATTACTAAAAAAATATAGCATCTAAGGGGAAAAACAGGGGTCCCTGGATAACTGGTAATACTTTAAACATTAAGTACATTCTAGAGTGGCATCTATTGGATCTCCATATTATTATCATTTTAATAAAGAATAAAACGAGTTTTTACTTTCAATTTTTTTTATTAAAATCACGAAACAAAACAAAGTTTACTTAACGCAACACTATTTACATAAGAGACAAGAAAGAGAGAAAGAAAAAATAATAATCGTAAAGAAAGAAAAAAAGAAAAAAAAACAAATGTAAACTGTTATATAAGCATTAAAAATAATTAAAAATATAGATATATCAATATACAATACATATCGCATTTATTCACAATAACAAAAGTATACATAAGTTGAAAATGTAATAAATTTTCGAAGTTAATTGCACGAATAATAACAACAACAACAATACGGTTGAATGAAGCTCATCGTCGAATGCAACATTAATGTACGTACTCTTTATCAAAATCACTACGCACGTTTGTTTACAATACTTAGTGTATATAGTTGATTTATTATAAAAAAAAAAATTTTCAAAAAAAAAATTATCTACTATTACATGAGAATGAAAAAGGTCTTAAGATAAAAATGGCGATACATTCGGACGACAATTACCAATCGTTACAAAAGTTTTATAATTAAAAAAAAAAAAAAAGGTAGTCTCAACTTTTACTTACAAATTTTCTATTCAATATCATTCAACCTTACGTGTTTGGCGAAGAATTGCTTAATAGTTCTGACAAAAAGTGGCCACCGCGACTGAAATATCCGAAGCATCACCATACCAGACTGAACATCTTGCAAAATATGAATTGAAAATAAAAGGAACTATTGCATTACAACCGCTCCAGTCACAGCTCTTCCAGGGCGCAATATTTTTTATTGTTGTAGCAGTTTTCTTTTCCTTTTACATTTACATTGGAACATTATTTACATTTACAAGTTTCTTTTTTTTTTTTCTCTCAAATAAAAGGTAACTCTAAATTAACTTAGATTATATTTCAGGCTGAGTAATCTACAGCGACAAGTTTGAAGGCAACGTTTGCCTGTTTCTTTCCTCCCGTTGTTTTACAAAGATATAATAATTACATAGACTTTGATTTTCAAATATAATAATAATAATAATAAATATATAATTTTAATGATATAAAAACGCGCCCTCAGGCATCGTCGAAAAACAACAAAAAAAAAAAAAAAAAAATACTAAATAATTAGGCTAATTGAAAATAACGGCAAATTTCTTCGATTAAGTACTCCAGTCAATTGTGTAAAATTTAAACAGACGTAATATTACATTTTTTTTTTTTTTTTTAATATATACAAACTCGATGTAAACAGAAGAAAGGTTGGGTTTGTTTGTATATTTTTGTTATTTTACCTACACATTCGTTCGATTACTTCCTAACGTATTTCTAATTGACATGTCTGGCACATTTGATTATTTTTAATTTTTTTTGTGTGTGGGGACGGGGGGAAGAAATCGACATTTATGATATGTAGTACTAAGATACGATTTACCAATAATTACACATCGATAAATTTACATGTAAGTGTTATCCGAGAGTGAAATTTACACGGTACTAAACTTTCCATACCCAGTTACTTTTCTACGTACGCTTTCTTAAATATCATATTGGTAACTGCTTACACATTATTAAGATTAGAAGGTATGGTTTATGGTATGAGACGCGTATCTCAAATACGACCGACTTAGCACGTAACTATCGAAAGTATTAATTAGGCTAGATTAATCGATATCTCGGTATCATTTTGTTTGCGTTTTTCGGTACGTAAATATTTATGTATTATTTTTTTTGAAAACCAAACGAGGATTAGTTTTGATTCGCGAACGGAAGACTAGAAAGCCGGAGTGCTCGAGATACAAGTACCGAAAACCAAAACTGGAAGACCGCACATCACCTTTTTTTTTTATCGAAAAACTAATCGAAAATCGTATACGAGGACGTTAAGCGAAAGAGAAGAACGTAGTAGGTATTGGAATTTGTATACGTTTAATTCAATTCCGACGATAAAATTTCAACCGCTAGCAAATCTTACTTTATAAATTTCGAAATTAAAACCATCGAATTTTTCACTCTTCATCGAACCATAAATTTTGATCTACGATATCATACTTCCAACCTGTTGTGGGCTTTTTTCTCTTTCGTTCGCCAGCCGGTCGTCTCAGATCGCTCAACAACGATGATACAATAAAATTTCAAAATATACAAAATAACACTACAAATCCTCCACAGCATCCTCGTTCAAAATATTTCTACACAACACAACAAATCAAGTACACAGAACAATATTAAGCTTCACAGTTGCTACGAGGAAAAAAAAAAAAGAAAAATTTGTACTATTTAATCCTTATCTACCTACCTAGGCTATACGTGTAAAAAAAATATGTCTTCGATACGTTTGTACACAAGCTCTTTTCTCGACCATGTAGAAATAAAAAAATCCCTACTCGATACGATACAATATTATACGAAAATTAAGTAATTAAATCAACTAACACGGATAATTTTTCAAACACACGTTAATACCTCGAATACAAAAAGCTCACGTACAAATACAAATACACGTTATGTAGGCACCTATGGCTTTAAAAAAAAATCTACAACACGAGAGAGAGAAAAAAAAAATAATAATAAAAAAAGTAATCCTTCGTACAAGCTCATGGAATGTGCACCTTGAAAATAAAATTAAAAAAAAAAAAAAAATCGTCGTCGTCGTCGTATTTAAAAAGCTCAAGGCATTGTACTTTTACCGAGTCCCTTAATACTAAAAAACAAACAATTTCCATCAATTATTTCCAATAGGTTTAGGTATTCTCATATCAATCTCCTCGTTGGGTAACTACCTCACTAATTTACATACAAAATCCAACTACCTCTATTGGTTTGTTTTTTTTTTTACACATTTAAAAAATTTAATCGTTCGGATATTTCGAAAAAAAAAAAAAAAAAACAAAAATTACCATTCGGCTTAAATTGGGTAAATTTTTCCGTTTTAAAATACTTAGATAGTGTAGAGGGGGAGAAAAAAACGATAACATCTTAAACGTAGTACATTTAACTAAAACAGGAACTCTTTGAATAATAAATTTTACTTAAACCACGTTCAAGTCACCTACGTTAAAAAAAATTAATTAATTAATTAAAAAAAATCAACGCATACCGGCTGCGTATGCATGGTTGAAAAAAAAAACAAAACAAAACAAAAAACAAAAAAAAAAAAGAAAATTCTCTAAAATACCGCTATTTATCTATTTTAATCATATCGTACCCTAGGTAAAGTCTCTCTAAAAAATCTACAACAATAATATCCGATATAGTCGAAAAAAAAAAAAAAACTTTTTGTTGAAATTTTCATCATTAATGTCTTCCTTTTTAGTCCGGTCGAATTAAGCGCAATCTATTCGAGTTTAATTTTGTGCACGCTTATCAGAATGAAAGTATAAAAATTTTTGGAACTGAAATAACCACGCAGGTATAGGCACATTTTCACAACTCGTTCAGAAGTACGTTGCTGATTAACGATAAATTATAAAAATAAAAAAATTACGCAACCCAAGATACGATAAAATATTAAGATTTCCTAATTGAAATTTTTTTCCAACATTAAATAAAATGGTAAATTAATCATTCTTTAATTTATTTTCGTATTTTTCGTCAGTTTTTCTTTTTACGGTAATTTTAGTAGATTAAAAAAATTTTTTTTTTCAGCTACATGATAAACTAATAATTTCTATTCCCCCCTTCCCTCCAAATTTTTTTCATCATAATTGAAATTACATGGCTTGGCTTACGTTAAAAATATACAAAAAAAAAAAACCTTCACAATGCACAACGCCACGAACTACTGAATCGGTTTGAAATTATTAGAATAACGAAATATTAGCTAAGTAAGTAAGTAGGTATTTACATGATACTATACAAACATATTATAAAAATTCATTTTTAATTTCGATGACCTTTAGGCAAGGTAAAAAGATTGATAGATGACCTAATTCGACCGGACTATACTTCGATTGAGATTATAAATAAAAATAATAATAATAAAAATGAATAAACAAAATTACGAACGAACGAACCAACGAACTATCGAACGATCGATCGATCGTATTAAAAGAACGAACCAAAAAAAAAAAAAAAAAAAAAAAAAAAAAAGGAAAAAAAAACGAAACGAAAAAAAAAAAAAAAAAAAAACAGAAAAAAAATTAAAATGAAAGAAAAAAAAAGAGGAAAGGAAGAAAATAATAATAAACGCAATAATTATCATAATAGAATAAATGTAAAAGAGGGTGATGAAACGAAAGAGAGAGAGAGAGAGAGAAAAAAAAACATACGTTCTCAATATACGTTAAATACTAATTTAACAAAAAGCTCATCATGGTACAAAAAAATCCAACAATCTCTGTACTATCGATTCGTCCAACGTGCACAAATCGAAATCGAAAGTTTTAGTGGTAATTTCGTACTGACCTGTTTCGGCCACTACTTGTACGATCCTTTGCAGACCGGAGTTATCCTCTAATGTCATGATCTTCCTTTGCAGCTCTTTGAGCTTGGTAATGTACTCGTCGGTGAATTTGGTCTCGGATGGCGATACCGATTTCGGCTGTCTAGCTCGATCCGATCCGCTGATGTCGACTTGTTTACCGGCGGCTATGTCAGCGCCGGCGCCGGCGCCGGTGGTTCCGGTGCCGGTGCCGTGCGAGATGTTCTCGTATTTGATCATCTTATTACTAACGTTTTCTTCTTTATCTTTGGATTTACGTTTACGTTTCTTGTTCTCTCGTTCTTCGCTGTTTTTCTTCTTCTTTTTGCTGGACGTGGTAGTCGTGCTCGTATCGAATTTATCTTCTTTGGTTTGTTCGTCGTGTTGTTTACTACTAGTTTTATTGTTGGCGGTATTGGCGGTACTGGTATTGGTATTATTGTATGCGGTCGAGATCGGTTCGTCTTTGATCAAATTCATCTCCGGAGATGATAAGACTGCTTCGGAAGGCGGCGCGAGCCTGTGGTGCGCTGGCGGTAGCGAAGGCGGAGCCGCATCTTCGTCCAGGCTCGAAAGCTCCGAATCGGAATTAGAATCCGGTTCGAAGAGCGCTTTAACGGGCTTTTTCAAGCGTCGAGGACTATCGGTGGAGTTGGTCAACGTCGACGTCGATTTCGCAACAGATCTGGATTGCGGCGTGGCAGCCGCCACCGCTGGTTGAGATGCTTGCTGTGGCGCTGATGGTGGTTGTTGTTGTTGCTGCTGGTGGTGATGTTGTTGTTGTTGTTGTTGTTGTTGCGATTCCGTTGAAAATCTTTCCTTATTCTCTTTGCTTTCTTTTTTCTCTTTACGTTCTTCTTTATCGCGTTTGCTGTCTTTTTTGGATTTATCTTTTTTATGCTTGTGATGTTTATGTTTGACCTCCGGGTCTCGGCTGGTACGTTGCGTATCACCATTATTGATAATTTGACTATCCGCATTACTGCTGCTGTTGTTGTTGTTGTTGTTGTTGTTGCTAGTGCTATTATTATTGTTATTTACATTATTGAATAAATTCTTGGTTTCCGATCCACCTTTATCTTTAATACTAATTTTTTCAGACTTGTTATCTTTATTGTCGTCGTTATTAACGATCCGATGAAATTTCTTATCCTCCTTGTAATCGTCTTTATTCGAGAATAATTTTTCCGATCTTTCGTTAACGTACGCCTCCTTCATCACAACATCGATATTCTCCTTTTTCTCGTTCTGTTTGTATTTATCTTTAGATTTAGATTTCTTTTCGTCTTTGTGTTTCTTTTCTTTTTCTTTTTTATCGAATTTGGTCAATTCTTTGTCGGCGCTACCGCGTCCGGACGCCGACGTCGTTTTGTCCATGATAGACGACGAAGACGACGACGACGACTTATCCGCAACGGAGGAAGATGATTTTTCCTTGGATGGCTTGTCTTCGTGGTACGAGTTCTTTTTACTGTCGTCTTTGGAGGATACTTTTAGTATGCGTACTTTGTCGTCTTTGGATTTATCTTTTTTCAAAGACGACGACGACGATGTTTCGCCGCCACCACCACCACCACCTCCACCACCGCTGCTCTCTTTGTTGCTACGTTTCAGCGAATTCTTATCTTTATCTTTGGTTTTTTCTTTTTCGACGCCACCGCCGGCTCCGCCGCTTCGGTCTTTATCTTTGTCTTTGTCTTTATCTTTATGCGAGGATGAACTGTGTTTCGAGGATTTTGAAGAATGCGACTGAAATGAGAGAAAAAATAGGTCGTTAGAAAGTTTGCAATATTTTTTTTTCAGGGTTTTAACTGATTTTTTGTTTTTTTTTTTTCATGGAAAAGTGGTATATGAAATTCGGTCCTGGTTTAATCGATATTCCGAAGTTGTAGAATATTTTATACGATTGCTCAATGAGGTCGTTAATCGGTGGTACAGATGGAGAATGATTTTGGAGCCAATCTTGTCGAACACCTCTCTCCTCCCTCGACACATGCAGGACACTAGTTCAATTTGAAAAAATGAGATGAGCGTAGAGAAAACTCTAAAACCGATAAAAACCACCCAAAAACGTACTTTTTTTGAAGCTGGAGGGAGTGGTTACCATTCAGAATCCCTGGAAAAGATTTCAGACAACACAACCTCATAAAAAGACTTCAAGACCACTTTCAATAGCCTATAGACCATTTTCAAAGACTTCAGAACCCCACTCAAAATACTTTAGAACCTCTTCAATAGTCTTCACACCCCTTCAACAACATTCAGACGCTTTCCACAGACTTCAGAATCCCTTAAAAAGATTTCATACTTCCTTCAATACTCATTAGAGTCCCTTACACAGACTTCAGATTCTCTCAAATAGACCAGATCTCTTTCGACAGCCTTCAGACCCGTTACAAAGACTTCAGACACCTTTCAATAGCCTTCAGATACCTTTTACAGCCTTCAGACGCTTTCCTGAGACTTCAGACCTCCTTCAAAAATAACCTTCAAACACCTTAAAGAGACTTTAAAACCCCTTAGAAGATCGAACCCTCTTCAATAGCCTTCATACCCCATTCAGAGACTTCAGAACCCCATAAAAAGAATTCAGACTCACTTCAATAGTCAGAGCTGAAAAGTCGTAAGTCCTAAATCGTACGTTTAGGACTTTCGCCATATCTGCACACCGAATTTCATCCCCATAGCTCAATTTGAAAGGGATATATGCGAGGAATGGTCTTTTTTCAAAGCCAAAAAAAGAGCAAACCCTTATATCTCCCCTCCTAATTTACGTAAGGAGCTGATTTTTGAATATTTTACGCAACTTTTCATCTCCTATCGATTAGCTCAAAAAACAAAAGCGTTGCTTTTTCAGTCTGATTTTCGTGACACATTACAATCATGAGAATGGAGGATAGGGAGGGTTCAATAGGACTAAAAAGCCAAAACTCCCAACAAGCACATTTAGGGTTTTTACTGAATGTACATACCTAATTTCAACTTCTTAGCTCATTTAGGAGGGGAATTATGCTAGGAACAAACTCAAAAAACGAGAAAACCTGATCAAAAAATAACATTTCTGGGCCTGTGAGGGGATGCAATAGAGCTGAAAAGTCGGGACTCCCAAAAGTCACATCTAGGGCCCCTATTGAATGTACATACCAAATTTCAACTTCGTAGCTCATTTTGGTGAGAAGATAGGGGACGAACAGCCTTTTTTCAAGATAAAAAAGGGGGAACCCCCATATTTCCCCTCCTGATTGACCTAGGAGGTTGATTTTTGAATATGCCATATAACTTTAGATTACTCATCGATTGACGTAAAAAGAACAATTTTTGCAATTTTGGCCCCTCAGCACCCCCTCCCCCAAATTTGGGCATAACCGAATTTTGACC
>FIZR01001521.1:0-11121 GCA_900060175.1 Ferrisia virgata
TTTTTTTTTACATTTATTCAACTTGGACATTTTAACATAAAGTGCAAAGACATATTCATGTCGGCATTCCAACATAAAGTACAAACATCATTCTCAATCATATTTTATCGTGAGTTTTAACATTTTAACATAAGTAAAGAGCAAAAACCTTTTATAATCATCTTTCACCACGAGTTTTTGATCGAAAACTTCAAACCTAGAATCAAATGATGGCACAACTGTGGCATATTTTTGAATCTGCTGAAAATATGTCACAATTGCGTCAGAAATGTGCCAAATTAGTATCAAACCCACACTATTATTGTGTTAAAATAGTATCAGAATGGTGTCATAATGTTGTCAGAAGCATGTCAGAACTGTGCCATATTATTGTCAGAAGTGTGCCGCTCCTAAGTCACATAAGTGTCATAATCAAGTCAAAAGCATATCAGATGTTATTCATATGGCAATTGTGTACTGCCAAAACAGATTCAAGTCCACGCAGCATTAAAAAAAACACGTCGCAACAGTATCAAATCGATTTTACACAGTTATCAGAAGCACACCATTACTAAGTCATATAAGTGGCATAATCAAGTCAGAAGCGGCATGCTTTGACTTGTTTGTGGCACTAATGTGACTCAGGAGTGGCTCACCTCTGACAAAATTATGACACCATTTTGATCACAGTTCTGGGATGATTTTGGTACTATTCTGACTCATTTATGGTGTGATTTTAATAGTACATTAGCACATTTCTGATACCATTGTGGCATATTTTTGACACTGCTGAAAATATATGTCACAATCGCGTCAGAAATGTGCCAACATAGTATCAAAATCACGTCACAAATGTGTCAGAATGGTGTCATAATGGTGTCATAGTGTTGTCAGAAGTATGCCACTTCCTAAGTCACATTAGTGGCATAACCAAGTCAGAAGAATTTCGTTATTATGCCAATATTGTACTATCAATGTTCCAATACCTTATCAACTGAATGTTGTATCATCGTCAGGACCAAAAAATGAAGTAGTTAATGCCTTTTAGGTTTTCTTATGCTAACTGTCACTGTAGCTGAATTGGTGAAGAATTCGATTTGTACCCAAAAGAACCTAGGTTTGAATTCCACAATCGGCAAAAAAAAAATTGAAAAATTTCGTGAATTAAGATAAATAAAAAAATAATTATCATTAATACTTTAATATTAATAGTAATTCAGTATAATGGAAAATGAAATATATCAAAGCATGTCAGAAATGTATCATAAACATGTCATTTTTGTGACAAAAGGTCTTGTTTTTGCATCAGAAGTGTGGCATTATCATGTCAGAAATGTGCCATTGTGGCGTCAGAAACATGTCACTGATGAGTCAAATACATGTCATTAATATGTCACGATTACTTCACAGCCAGGTCATAATGAAATCGTTTTGGAGCCATATTGAGGCTACAATTCACCATTTCAATGTCACTGTCATGAATTTGGCAAATATTTAGTGATCTCGGATTGGCTGAAGCATTGCATCAGAAGTGTGGCATTATCATGTCAGAAATGTGCCATTATGGCGTCAGAAACATGTCACTATTGTCACTGATGAGTCAAATACATGTCATTAATATGTCACGGTAACGTCATAACCATGTCATAATGAAGTCATTTTGGAGCCATATTGAGGCTACAATTCACTATTTCAATGTCACTGTCATGAGTTTGGCAAATATTCAGTGATCTTGGATTGGCTGAAGTATTGCCAGAAGTGTACCATTTTTGCTTTCAGAAGTCTCACGCCAAAACTATGGTACGTGACACTACTCATCCTGACACCATTTGTGCGGCAGGCTTCTACGAGATGTAACTTTGTGCCAAAGAATAGAAAATTTCATTCACTTCCGTTGAAATTAAAAATTATTGAAAATAATGCAATAAAATGACCATAGCTTCGGAAGGGAGGAGGATAGGGACTTAAAATTTCTTCCAAAATATTTTCACATCAAGGTACACTATCTGTCGGCATTAGATCGAAAATCGGGGCTGGGGCCAAAATCACCCCTAACCCGGCTATACGCTTTTACTCAAAATAAGCACTGTTGTTCGTGGTACCTTTTTACATCAACAATTTGAAAACAACAATAACTACAACAACAAATAACAATTAGAGAAAGAATAAAGAACGAGCAAAGGTAAAAAATAAAACGTACGAATGGATTAGGTAGGTAGCTAGATGGTATCTTATTTACATCAAAACAAAGTTGATTAACCGACAACAAGATTCTATCCTTAAAATGCGTATGTGATGTACGTATCAGATGAGACGAGTAGATAGATACCTGATAGGGACCTACTACTACTTCTACTTAGGTACTTAAGATATTTAGATGTTTACATCAACACCTAGTAAATAAATTAGCATCGTGTACATCGAACGAACAATTAAACACGTTTTAAAAAAGTTCTATCGTAAAAATAAATTACTCAACCACATCGATATTGTTTTCTAAGTACACCTTAAGCCTATGCGATGCCAGGTTTTACAACAAATGGTAAATATCGTCTTGGCGAATGGATGTAGAATCGTCATCTGTTTCGATATTGGTAACATTTTTATAATTCGCGTTACTATTGTCCGCTTCTAGGAATCTGGAAAAATTGATTAAGAAAAAAAAAATGACTAACTGGTGCGTATATAGTACACGTGTTAGATGTAAATTTCCCCAAATACCGGAGCTTGTATGTGTTTTGCAAACATTAGTTCAAAACTCCAAGGTAAAGCACTTTTTTGAAGTGTTGCTGACCATCGGACTACGGTGAGTCAGTATTCAGGTGATAAAATTTGAACGAAATGAAGGACGGATATGGCGTTGTGAGTTATGGATTTACAAGAGAGGTAATATGCAAGCCGGAAGAAAAGATGAAAAAAGATCGAAATATTCGTTATACCCTTACTCGGTAGTAGGTAAAATTTTATCTTAAATGATTTAATGGCGTGTGCTGTTAAGCGTAAAACTGGATAATGAAAGGAAGTCGATGCGAGGGATGAAAAGCTCTCTTTAGCTGTTCGAGGTCGTATGACGTTATTAGGATGTCAGTTTATAACTAAATATGCTTACGTGTAGGGTTTTTCTTCTCCACGTATTTCGCAAATGGTATTTGTTAAAGCCATTATGTAATTCTTTGCCAACGTCAGTGTCTCGATTTTCGATAATTTTCGTTCCATTTTTACGTGCGGGATGACTTCTCTCAGTTGCTGAAATGTATAATACATGTTTTATAAATTTTTTTATTTATTTAAGCGCGATTAGTCAAATAAGCATTATTTTCAAATAGTTAAAAAAATGATCGAATATATAAGGACAGAAATAGACGAAGAAAATGGATAGTTCAAGTACTAACCAGGAAGTGATGATTGAAAAAAAAATTCATAAGCGTAGCAATTTTTATTTTTTTTTTTTTTAGCTACCCATTTCCTACGTCATAGTGTCAAAGAAAACCAAATTATTACACTGACTATCGAATTATCGACCATCATAATACGGTTGATGGGGGGGGGGGGGTTAAAAAATACATTTTGGTATCCTGGAAAACCATGAATACCAATAGCATTTTTTATCTCATCATTTTTCGCAAAAGACCATAATTTTTACTCGGCTCCATGCCCACCAAAATCACTCAAATTCAGCAAGTAAGCTTAGGTTGGTGGCAAATTACGTACAAATGAGTGCGAATAATCTTGAGTAAAAATTCAGACATGTTCAAATTTGGGCGAGGCGGTGCTGAGGGCCGAAAATTGTAAAAAATGTTCATTTCTAAGCACATCGATAGAAAATCTAAAGTATAACGTATTCAAAAATCAGCCTCCTAATTCAGTTAGGAGGGGAAATATAAGGGGATTGCTGCTTTTTAATCTTGAAAAAAGGCCGTTACTCGCATATCTCCCCTCCAAGTTCAAATTGAGCAACGAGCTAAGAGATTGAAATTTTGTATTTTGGTGTGTTTCTAATTTTTTTGGTTCCGTTGCACCTCCTTATAGCTTCAAAAATGTAGCTTTTTGGATGTTTTTGGACTGATTTTCGAGTTTGTCTCACAGAAATCTTCTCTCTTTATCGAACTAGAAGATTGAAATTCTATGTGCGGATTTAGTAGTGGTTGTGCATTGTTCCGGTATGGGGAGGGGGAGGAGTCAACAACTCGATTAAAAACCAGCCTCTTGAAGTATGTATCATAAGATCGTTTGAAATGTCGAAATTATTAATAAAACAATAGGAGAACGATACAAATAAAAGAAGGAAAACCATAATTCCCCCCCTCTCCCATTAACCTGGAGGGCTGATTTTTTGAATGTTACGCAACTTTGAATTTTCTACGGATTCACTCAAAAAGTAACCATTTTTGCGTTTTTTGGTCCCTCAGCACGTTCTCTTCCAAATTTGGACGTTTTGAATTTTCACCCAAAAGTGTCCCCACTCACATTTATTTAATCCATCGCCTAATGATTTCAGTCTTGAGGCGGGGTAGAGGAAATAAAAATAAATAACGGATATGGCCAAAAATGATAGTAATGATTTTTTATGACCTTAACCGGATTTTGTTGATATTTCCTACCTCCCCCCCCCCCCCCCCCCCTCCCCCCCCCGATAGTTGACATCGAAAATTAGACTAAAACGATTGCAAGAAACGTTTAAAAATAATTTTTTAACCTCAACAAAATCCGTTTTGGGGCCCTGACAGACTATTAAGATAATTTTTAGACATGTAAGATATTTATTTTCATATTTATTTTATTTTCCACTAAACATTAAAATCATTTACTCCGCTCGATACCGATCAAAATCGCTCCAATTTGGTAAATCGGCTCAGTTTGGTGACGGATCAGATATATATGAGTGGAGATGACCTTGGGTCAAAATTCAATTTTTCCTTATTTTGGAGTGCAGGATGCTGAGGGGCGAAAAAGCGAAAATTGTCCCTTTTTAGACCAATTGATGAAAAATCAAAAGTTGTACAACATATCCAAAAATCAATCTCCTAAGTCAATTAGGAGGGGAGATATGAGGGTTTCCCCGCCTTTTTGACCCTTACAAAGGGCTGTTCCTCCCCTATCTCCTCACCAAATTGAGATAGAAAGTTGAAATTTGGTATGTACATTCAGTTGGAGCCCTAGATGTGCTTTTTGGGGGATCTCGATTTTTCAGCTCCACTGCACCGCTTCACAGCCCCAAATATGTGGTTTTTTGTTTGTTTTTTCTTATTTTTTGAGTTTGTTCATCGCCTAGCTCCCCTCCAATGTGAACTAGGAACTTGAAATTAGTTATGTACATTTAGTTCGAGCTCTAGATGTGTCCTTTGGGGATGTCGGCTTTTCAGCCCCATTGCACCCCCTTACGGCCTTAAATATGTTGTTTTTTGGTCGGCTTCTCTAATTTTTAGAATTGGTTCCTCGCATAACTGCCCTTCAAATTGAGCTAGGACGTTTAAATTAGGTATGTACATTTAATAGGGATTTTAGATGTGCCTTTGGGGGGGGGTCTCTACTCTTCAGTCCTTTTTCACCCCTTCACAGCCCCAAACATAAAAGCATCGCGAAGCGATGTGCGAAATGGAAAGTAAAAAAGTTACTCGAAATAATTTGAAGAATAGTTGAAATTTTTTTCATAAGTTCAAAACAATAAGAAAAATGAGAAAACTGAAAATTTGTTTAAAATTGTAAAAAAAAAAACTTCAAGAAATGTTGCAAAACACTGGAAACAGTCGTTTAAATGGCTTAGAAGTGCTCAAATTGTTGAACCTGATTTTAGTAAAATAAAAGAAATATGCTGATTACCCATTCGTGAAATAAAAAAAAGAGGGCACTGTGATGTTTTTTCTTGAACAGTGGTAAGAGAACAGGTCGGTATTGAAGTAAATGGATGCCCCAAAAGGCAAGCCTTTGATCGTACATACC
This sequence comes from Ferrisia virgata, assembly GCA_900060175.1. Classification (NCBI taxonomy): domain Eukaryota; kingdom Metazoa; phylum Arthropoda; class Insecta; order Hemiptera; family Pseudococcidae; genus Ferrisia; species Ferrisia virgata. The sequence goes on from FIZR01001521.1 coordinate 5,920, forward strand.
AAATTTTAACCTCCCAGCTCCATTTGTGGGGGAGTTATGCCTGTCACAAACCAAAAAAAAACGATCAAAAAATTACATTTTGGGAGCAGTAAGGAGGTGTAATTGGGCTAAAAAGTTAAATTCCCCCCTCTCCCCTCCGCCGATATATCTAGGACTCTGACTAAATCCACGTACCAAATTTTAACCTGTGTGCCATAAACTTGAAAAATAAGAAAAATCAACAAAAAAAATGCTTGTTTGGTGCTGGGGGGGGGGGGGGGGTAGCATGGAACCGTCTCTTTTTAGGAATGAAAATGGTGAAAACGTCCATATCTTCTTTCCTAATTGACCTAGGTGGTTGGTTCTCTATCAGTTGGCTCGAAGAGGGATAATTTTTAGCACTTTAGGCTCTCAGCAGCCCCCTCCCCCCATTTGAGCGCATAATTGAAGTTTGATCCAAGGTCATCCCCATTGTAAAAATACCTAATTCGTCGCCAATCCTAGCCTATTTCCCAAATTTTACTCATTTCGGTTGATATCGAACTGAGCAAATTATTTTCAGTTTTGGGCGGGGAGGAGAAGGATAATTAAATGGAATAAATATCCGATAAGGTCAATAATCATCTCAGTGGTTTTCTAGACCGCCAAAAACGGATTCCGTTGATACTCTCTACCAACGTTTGAAGGAAGAAAATAGAAAGGACGAAAGAATCAATTTTTTTTTGAAATTCCATCTACTTTGGCGAATCTTAAATTAAAAAAAAAAAAAAAAAAAATATACTGTATAAACATTTTTCAAAGCTGATTAATTATTTGTTCGTTTAGCCAAATTGAATTGAAAAACGTTGGCGATTTGTTTCTCGATCGATTTCATTTCTTCACGGTGCGTATTACACTATGCAACTCATGAACATTCGAAGTGAACATAATTGCATCGAGCCTAATGGCAGGCGTAATATGCAATACTCACTTCGAAGGCGTCGTTTAACGAATGCATCCTCATTCTTTCTCTTTCGTTACTTTCCAATCTGCGAATATTACGTTCTTTAGATGTCAGACCCATTCTGCGTCTCCGACAGCCGTTTTGATTTGAATATTTTAATTGAGATTTATACGAAGGTCGAGTCAGCTTACACGAAGGATACTTTTTGGTACTGCAGTCGCTACTTCCTGAGCTATCCCAGCAGTCTGTAGGGTATAATAAATTCGTTATTAGTATTGGTATTCAAGCGTAACGATATGGCACACCTGTTTCGTTGTTAATTAAGTATTTTTAATGAATATATTAGCGGGGGGAAGGGGGGGGAACGGTTCTTGCGAAAGAGAATATTATCGTCCCTCTATGTGGCCTAATCAATTCACAAATTTCGATGATACGTACCGGCATTTGAATTGCTAAAAGAAGAATACGACGAAAGTAGGTTATCATCGATGATAACGACGGTAGGAGTAGTAGAAGTACTAGTGATTTGAGCTTCCTCCAAGTCGCTGGTAATGGTAACACTTTCTGTTAGCGAATCGTTATCTAAGTAGTCTAAATTTGGGTTCGGTGATGGTACTTCGACGCTTCGCATATTTTTTTACCCAATAATGTTTCGATAACGAAGGTGCGAGGATTGCGTTTCAAGTTATTTTCATCGAATTTCTGTCCCACAATTGTTTTAATGACATTTGATTCGCCGTTTGGTACTGTTTCGTTTCTGTAAAATCAGTATAATTGATTAAATTCAATATTTAACCGGAATTTACATCGCGTTGCCTATGAAATCTAGGCTATCTGAGACGCGTAAGAAGAATGTAAACAAAATCTATTCTCGGGTCCTGGAAGACCATTGAGAGAGTTTTTAGACATGTCGGGTTTTTTTATACGGGCTTTTATTCACGGGAAGCAGAAATTCCGTATATAGCCACATTTGCGTTCACATTTCAATATTCTCGAACTTCGAACTTCCTTAAAATCCTTTTGAGAGAGTGTGGGGGGGAGCAAAGGAGGTGAACATTTTGGTTTTTCGACAATAACTACCTAAATAACGCACTTACGAAAAAAAGTCTAAAGAAAAAAGTTGTAGAGCACCAAAATACAAACACTCGAAGGTTTATGGGGGAGGGAGGGGGTGGGGGCAGAGCAAGCAAAAATAAATCGCAATTAAAAAATTTTAAGGCAAAATTTTCAAAAATTGGCTTAATTCACTTGCAGAAAATTGTCGTGTTGCATGGTACTTCGCACTACCATGTAAAATGAGAAAAATACGAGAACAACGCCGTTTCACAAAGTGGAAGGGTGGAGCCTCTGCTAAAAAAGTCGCAACTCTCTCCGAGCGTTGATTGGTTGCAAAAAAAAAAAAGAATGAAAAAATTACGATGCTTTTTCAGCATGATTTTCAGTAGGTACATATTAAAATCGTGAGAATTGAGAAATAGCATTACGGGTAGGAAGGGTTCGATGGGGCTGAAAAGTCGAAATCCCTAAAAGGCGCATCGAGGGTTTCTACAGACGGGACATACCTAATTTTAGCTTCCAAGCCCAATTTTGAGGGGAGTTATACGAAGAAAAAACTCAAAAAATAACGAAAAACGACCAAAAAACCATATATTTGGGGCTGTGAGGGGGTGAAGTGGAGCTGAAAAGTCGAGACCCTCAAAAGGCACATCTAGGATACCCGCTAAATGTACATACCTGATTTCAAGTTCCCAGCTCAATTTGGAGGGGAGTTAAGTATGTGAGGAACAAACTCAAAAAACTTATAAGATGAGAAAACCTGATCAAAAAAATCACTTTTTTAGAGCTATGAGGGGGTGCAATAGAGCTGAAAAGTTGGAACCTTCAAAAAGCATAGCTACCGCCCCAACTGTGATTGTACATACCGAATTTCAACTTCCCAACTCAATTTGGTGGGGAGATAGGTGCGGATTAGTCCTTTTTCAGGGACAGAAAGAGGGTAAACCTCCATATCTTCCCTCCTAATTGACTTAGGAGATTGATTTTTGGATATGTTATACAACTTTTGATTTTCTATCAATTAGTTTAAAAAAACAGCGATTTCTGCGTTTTTGACCCCTCGGCACCCCCTCCCCAAAATTTGGGCATAACTGAATTTTGATCCAAGTTCATTCTCATTCGTATATATCAAATCCACTGCCAAACTGAGCTGATTGACCGAATTGCAGCGGTTTTGGTCGGTATCGAGCGGGGTAAATGATTTTAATGTTTAGTGGGAAATAAAATAAAAATAAAAATAAATATGTGACATGGCTAAAAAACGTCTTAATGGTCTTCCAGGACCCTAAAACGGATTTTGTCGGTATTCACCCCCTCAACCGTTGCTGGTCAATTGACTGCAACGACCTGGTTTTCATTGACCGAAAATGAGGCGAAAATCAAAAAATTGCTCCAAACAAACGCAGAGCATCAGAAGTCGAACATTCACTTTTTTTTCATTTTTTCCGTTCGTGGTCACGAGTGAGGGGCTGCTATGAAGAAATCAAAAAAAAAAAAATGATATTAGATCCGGCCGGCTGAAAATGTAATGAATTCCATTCCGTGGTTTTTGTAGACGTTGAACACGATTTTTACAAAAATTCGAACTCTGAACCCGAATTGGGCTTTTCAAGGGGAGATTCAACGTATTCAATATTTTTTTGTTTTGTCCATAGCCGCCCTGGACCATCTAAATAAAAAATTGAAAAATTAAAATGTTCGTCTTTTAATGCTCTATAACGTTTGTTTGAATCAATTTTTCAAATTTTTTATTGTAATCGATCTACGCTCGAAACGAGTTGCAACTTTTCCTGAAGAGATCACCCCCCCCCCTCATACTTTGAGAAAAGTGGTTATTCTCGTATTTTCTTATTTTACATAGTAGCGAAAAATACCATGCAAAACAACCACTTCGAAAAGTTAATTAAACCAATTTTTGAAATTTATTTGTGTTTGTGGAAACTTAGCAGAGATGACTAATTTGCGCATCCCCTAGCCCCACTCCCAACCTCCCAGGAGAAAAAGTTAAAGAATAAAACAGTTTATATTTTGGTGTTCTAAAACTTTTGTTTCGGCATTTTTTTCGTAAATACATTATTTAAGAAGTTATTGTTGAAAAACTAAAATTTTTACCCCCTTGCCCCGCAATCGGAGGTCAAAATATGCATGGATTTTAAGGAAGTTCGGAGATATCGAAATACATACTGTACAGTGTACTTCTTTACGGAATTTCCACTTTTCACGATTGTTATTCGAATTGGGGCGTTTTTTGAGCTAAAATGAATGTACTACTTTTTATTAAAATTATGTATGTATTATTTTTTCTGCGAACACTAAAATTATTTATTCGGCTCAGTATGGACCAAAATTGATTAAATTCGTTCTGCGAACTGAGATCGAAAGCAGATTAAATATATATGGTTGGAGATAACCTTGGGTTAAAATTCAGTTATGCCCAAATTTGAGGAAGGAGGCGCTGGGAAGTAAAAATTGCAAAAATTCTTTGTTCCTGAGCCGATCAATGAAATATGAAAATTCGCATAGCATATCTAAAATGCCACCTCCTACGTCAGTTAGAAGGGGAGATATGAAAGAGTTTCCCTGAGTGATTGAAATTTTCTATGTACATGTGGTAAGAGTCTTAAAAGTACTTTTTATCCCTCGCAGCTGCGAAAAGTAATTTTTGGGTGTTGTTTTTTCGAGTTTGTTCTCCAAATTCTGCCCTACAAGTTGATCGAGAGGGGAAAAATTTTGCTACGCAGATTTTGTAAAGGTCTTAGATGTGCATTTTGGAGCTTTCGAGTTTTCAGCCCCATTGCATCGTGGAAAAGTAATTTTTTAAATGGTCTTTGTTCTTTTTCCAAGTTTGATCTTCCCATAAGTCTCTTAGAGGTATCAGCTTTTCAAGCCCCAAAAATTTGCACCGTATGTTGAGTTGATTCTCCTGTCAACTCAGCACCAAATTGAGCCAATAAAATAACTTTTTCCACGCTTTAATAGCAATCCTAAATGTGCTTTTTAGTTTTCAGCCTAATTTCCTACGTCGCACAGTGGTCCTGGAGATTGTCAAAACCGCTTGTAATACCCTAAAATTCAAATCAACAAATGAGTGAAATGAACTCGCTACATTGAAGTAGACAGTCTAAGACCTCAAAAACAGGTTTTGTTCGTTCGTTACCCCCACTCATCCCCGCGACGATGGGGGTCAGACTAGGCGTTGTTACGTTTGCCTAATTGGCGGTGAT
>FIZR01001526.1:0-21370 GCA_900060175.1 Ferrisia virgata
CCTAAAAATTTTGAGCAGGATTTGAATTGGAGGGTAAGTTCATTTAAAGTCAAGGTAGGATGTTGGATTTTATTTTTTCGTGAGGATGCAGTGAGCTTTTGTTTCAGAGAAAGAAAGTCCGTTTAAATGGGATCATTTTTGAATTTCATTTAAGGTTTCTTGAACGATACGTTTTGAAATTTCAAGGTTTTGGGAACGAATAGAAATATTTATGTCATCAGCGAAAATTCTCAAGGAAACAACTTTGCAGAAGTTGATTCATGATTCGGAACTAAGTATTTAGTTATTTAACTCGGAGTAATACGTTCCTAAATACCTTTACAATTGAAAATAACGTATTATAATTTAGATTATATTCTTGAAGCAGCGTTGGGACAAATAAAATCTCATTTCACACATAAAAAAAATCGAAATTTTCTTCAACAATAATAAAAATGAATAGTATAATGTTAGAATTGCAAACGAAACTTTCGAAAAAGCACGACAGCCAATTTATCGGCCTGGCAAACTTCAAGAATACCAAATAATATGCTTAGAAATTTCACAAAATATTTAGCAGAATCGAATCATTTTACACCTACTGTATTTTTCCGTATGTTTCCTCCTGCCAGACATTAGCACACCATTAAAAGTCTCTTACAATACTATAATGGAATTATGAATATGAAAAGGAAACGTTTAATATTTTCAAGCTTGTACGTTGCTCGGTAGTTTACGACTACGACTACGAATAATAATTTATTCCATCGAGATGGGAGTGATATTTTTTTTTTCTACGAGGTTTTGATACACGATTCCAAAATCAGGAAGCGAGCAATTTATTTTGGACAGAAGAATCAACTAGCTAGGTAGATTCGAAAAAATAAAAGTCAACGAGATACGAAGATTGGACGAAAAAATTGAATAATTTATTAATGAAATAATTTACGAATTTAATCGAGATATTTCGCTTCAGTTTCTCGTTTTAAAACCTCAAAACAAGACATTAAAAAAAAAAAAACAAAACAAAACAAACGCGTTAAGTATACAGCGGCGAACTTGAATTTCAGATACTTTTGTTCTTATCGAAAGATCGCAATCATATTAAGTTACTTACTCACATGAAAAAAAAAAAAATTAAAACAAAACAAGATCGTTTAACAAAGAATACGATAATTTGCAACAATGAACACATTTATCGGCCATCACATTACTTATTAACACGCCAAGCGTTGGTTTTTCACTTTTTATGAAAGTAAGTATACGTATGGAGACAGAGTAAAACGATCGAAACATTTCCTATTTAATTTTTCATTCCTAGGAAACAGGTGACGGAAAACTGTGCTTTTTACTTCTTTTAATCGAATAATAACACGATGTTTCACTTAGCATATATTCTTTTCCGGAAAGTCACAATGAAAAAGTCAGTGTGTAAATAACGGATTTCATAGATCATAACGTCACGAATAAAACTTTCGATGTTCTATGAAATGATGATTCGAGATTTTATCATGTTGATTTTTTTTAACGAGTTTCAGTCTTTTATCACCTTCTTATAAATTTGTGGTCCTTACTATCTGATTTCTCATCCGAAAATTATTCCTACTTTTATTCCATCAATTGGTTGTCTAATGCATCCCCTCCTCCTTTGGGTCGTTTCTATTTCACCATACAATCAATTTAGGTACATTGTGATCAAATATGTAATTTTCATTAAAAAATCGGGCTAAGAACTATGTTCAATTTCAATTATATTAACGACTATACTGGGTGTTCCGCTTTAACCTCGCCACCCTTATACTAGTGATAGGTCAACTCATGAGACTTACATGTATAATGGTTAGCATACCCAAAAAATCAAAGTGGCTGTGATATGGGATTTTCAAAATTTTATTTTCACTCAAACCTGCCGCTCGTATAAAAATCAAGAGTGGAAGTGAAGTGTTTCGTAAAATATAGCGAAATGAATACGAAAAAATATGACTAAAAATTTTAGCTAAAAATCTTGAAACTGAGTAGGGTGGATCGATTTTTACACATTTTGGAAAATTAACAACGAACAGTGCTTAATAGTTGTCAAATGACCTCAAAGTAACGTAGTAAAAATTTTAACTTTCAAAATTCAAATTTTACCCTCCTCAGCGAAAGCTCAAAACTAAAAAAGCACCAAAAATTGTAAAAGATTGCAAAAAAAAATTCCGAAAAATCTGATCAAAAATGGATTTAATTCTGTTAGTTGCAACCAAAATAATCAACAACGATAATTTTTCATCTTTCCCCTCCTTTGAAAGGAGACCAGGAAACGGTTTGTTTTTCAGACTTCTTAAAATATTTAAAAATAATTCGAGAAAAATTCAATTTGAAAAAATTTTTAATTGAAATGAGTCTAATACAGTCATATTAACTCATCTAAACCATTTCCAGCAACTTTCTCTCCTCCTCTACTTTTTGAAGTAGTCCTCAAATATTTTCATTCCATGAAAAATTCATTATTTTTCTTGATATCTTATTCTTCAAAAAAAAAAAAAAATCAGTAGAAGTGAAAAAAAAGTCTGTGATGACTTCAATGCATTAAGTGGGCTACACAACATCTATTTCAATTGAGTACATCGACGTCAATGTGCAAAAATTGCCAAATTTTGCATTTCGAACCTTGCCTCCTTCCCCTTCCCCTTCCGAAATTCAAATTGGAGTCTAACAACCAAATCGTAGTCAAAATCGAATTCCTCTGCCACATGAACTCCTGCATTGCACTCATTCAATTTTTGAGAATTGAATTTTTCTCAAATTGTGCTACAAACAACAATATTAAACCCAATGTTGATGAAATTTTTCAATTTTTTTTTTTACAAGTTTTGAACATGTTTTGTTTTTTTTGTAGCTTTGAGCTTTTGCTTGGGAGGGTAAATTTGACCACTGATGACTAAAATTTAGCAATTTTCCAAAATTTGCAAAAATCGATCCACCTCAACCGAGTAGCTTGAACAGAAACCCTGAAAGTTACTTCGCAGTAGAGAAAAAAAATGTAAAAGTTTGACATTTTGCAATTTTTTTCTTAAAAATTCGTGATTTTTTTCATTTTTTACATTCAATTATATTTTTTTTCTCTTTTAAGAAGCAACCTCAAAGTTTCTCCTCGAGCCATTCATGGAAGTGGGGTTTGAGGGGAGATGATAGCTATTTTAAAGATTTTTTGTGGGGAGCTCATAATAACTTTTTCAAAAGTTATTCACAAAAAATTGAAAAAATAAAAAATTTTTTAACTACAATTTTTTATACGTTCATCGCCAATCTGGATTTCTTTCACCATAATCGCCCGTCTATAATTCTTGCCTTGAGGCGCAATCGTTTTGCTTTCCTCACATTAACTTTCGAGATTAGAATTGTTTTTCTTATTTTCGTCCAAAAATGACTAAATATTTTTTGCTTCGATTAAATTTTTTTTTCTCTGTACAAATTCAACTCTCAGAGCTACCACTCCTAGCCACCGAATCGAATGTGCTCTCCTGTTTATTTTCAAAATTTTCAATCAGTTGCTCATAATAGCTTTTTCCAAAGTTACTCACAAAAAATAAAAAATTACGAATTTACTTTTTTTTTTGTATTACTTTTGTCATATTTTACGAACTAGTTCACCCCCTCCCCACTCTTGATTCTGTGAAAATAAAATTTTTAAAATCGTATATCATGTTCCTTTTGATCTTTTGGGTATGCTAAGCATTACACATGTAAGTCTTATGAGTTGACCTATCACTGGTATAAGGCTGGCATGGTTTATGCGAAACACCTGGTACATATGTCCGAGTGAAGCAAGGGAGAAAAATTTTGAAAAAATTGTATTTTTGGCACTAAAATCACATTTTTAAAAATTTTTGTCAAGTTGGACAAAAATCAAAGAAATGGTAGATAATTTTGAAAAAATAGGGTTTTTGGCAATAAATTTGTTTTTTTAAGAGTTTTAAATTCATGTAGGTAAGTTTGTGCAGTTGGCACAATTTTTCTCTTTTTTTTTTATCCCAACAAATTTTTTTATCAATACATATTTCACAATTTACAAGTTATTTACCATCTTTCTTAGCTGAGTGGGAGTGGGAGGGGGGATGTAATGTCTCCCTCATCGCGGTATCCCTGTATACCACCCCAACCACTGAGTTGAAGATGCTTTCTCATTCATTCAAAAAATTTTTAATTAGATGCTTATAATAGCTTTTTCAAAAGTTATTCATAAAAAATTTAAAAAGTTACAAATTTTCAAGTAGGTTTTTTTGTTATTCAACACTATGTTTGGAAGAATACGGCAAATTTTTATCATTTTCATAATAAATTATTAAAATGAGCGGTGGGTTTGGGTGAAAATGAAATTTTGAAAATAGCATATCTTCGTGCCTTCGATTTTTCGGCTATGCAAACCATAATAGATGTAATTCTCACGAGTTGATCTATCACTAGTATAAGGATGACGAGATAAATGCGGAACACACGTCATACAGATAAAAAATTTCAATAAGATGGTACATTCGATTTCATGCATCGCTCGATTAAATTACACTACGAGATTGGTACTTGGATAGATGAAATGCGAGTAATTGTCAGCTCAAATTTCGATAACTCACCTCAAATCTAAAATTATCTCTAATATTATTGGTTTCTCCGTTGACGCCTAAATACGATGAAATTTCTTCGCCTCCTTCTTCGCACGCCCATGCGTAATATACGAAAGCGAACAATTCGTCTATATTTCTCGGCGGTTTAATAGATCTTTCGATTTTGCGATGCCAATCGACGCACACGTCGTTCGACGGAAAGCTACACCTGAAACAAACGACCGAAAAAAAATATTTAATTAATGAATCAACGTTTTCGAACTTTTTAATACGTACGGCGCGAGCCTTACATACTACATAAGTATCCTCTCGTGTAGAAAATTAACGCATACGTATAATGAAGTAATTACGCTTCGCTAACGCTATGTTTTTGCTTTTGATGTTCAGCGTATACCTCTACACTAATTAATGCCACAAAATAGCTAGAATAATTACAAATTACAATCCTGCCGGCCAATGCGTTAAACGCGCAGGTATACGAACAATTTTTTTTTCTCTTCGTAATAAAATGAGAAAATTGATAATAATACCGAAGTCGAGAAAAAAGGCGTTTTATATTTAAAAACTTAAAACTGTAACGTTTGAAATGAAAATTATTAATATCAATTGCGAAACTGGCTAAGGTAACTTCGAAAAGGAATACCTCGAGGGCGAGAAAAATTAATAGAATAATACTTACCCTTCTTATCTTTTTTTTTTAAACTCTGTCTACGTTACAAATTTTTGCTCCCTAATTTTCACATATTGATAATATCATCGTAAATTTTCTTACTTCTCGAGTAAATATAATTTATAAAATGAAATAATGCTGAAAAGAATCCTGGGGTTTCTATGACATGGCATTTTCACGTCAATTAAGACAGTAAAACGTTTGAACAGTTTGAACGAGTTTAACCAACACTCCTAACCCATATTTATCTATTGATTATTGAATGAGAGGAGTGGGGATGTGTTCATTCATGTACAGGCGAAAATATAACACGACGCTTGTAAATTTTTTTTTCAAGCCTTCATCAATTATCGATTTTCTTTTCATATAAATATCAATATGTTTGTTATTTTTTAATTAACATACGCAAGTAAATACTTATTATAATTTTTTTTCATACGTCAACGCGAAAATTGACGTGACCCAAATTATTATACTTTTATTAAATTTTCGAAAAATTAATTATTTTTTTTATAACAAACATCTATTCAATTTTAGAAGTATTTAGAGAATTTTATGAAATTAAATGCAATGAAAAATAGCATTTCTGTTGAGCATGTTTTCAGAACTTATACTGATTTTTAAATTCTACTTTAAAGAATTTTCCAATATAGAATTTCCTTTTTCAATATAAAAAAAACGGTGAATTGGAAGCTAATAATCCGACACTTCCAAAATATACTCATTAATGAAGCTAAAGAAAAGTAGTAGAAACTAGGTATTAGTAATGTCAAACGAACCCGAATCTACGAACAGGTGTACCTTATAAATGGAAATTACAAAAATTCCCATTCTAAGTACTTATTTTAAAAAAATATTAACAAAACTTCAATTTATATCTTTTTTTTTATGATTACTAAGTTATATTTATGCAGCCGAACAAAACCAGACCATTTATTAAGCATTGTCGATACACGATAAAAGTAAAGGGAGTACTGAGAATTCTATTTCGGAATACCGGAAGACCTTGATACCATTTTTGGCCATGTCCGATATTTATTCCGAATCATTTGCTCAACTCTATACCGACCAAAATCGGTCAAAGGGCTGTATGCTAAAATTAGTGATTTATGAGTGAATACGATTTCGGGTCAAAATCCAGTCCAAAGGCCTGTACGTCAGTTAGGAGGGTAGAAATGACGGTTTCCCTTTACTTGACTTTGAAAAACAACAATTCCACACATATCTCCTCTCTAAATTGAGTTGAAGAGTTGAAATTTGGGCGAATAGATTCGGTAGGAGTCCTAGACGTGCTTTTCGAGGGTTTCGAGTTCTCATCCCCTGTCACCCTACATCGAAGGTGTAGTTCTTTCATCCGTTTTTATGATTTTTCGACTTTGCAGGACGCATATCTCCCTGCCAAATTGAGCTAGGAGGTTGAAATTCGGTATGTATCTAAGATTGCACCAAATATTATCAATAAATGTATTTCTCCCAGCTAAGAGCTTAGGAATGAGGACAGCCGAAAAAAATAATATATTTAAGAGGGGTCCTAAGTGTGCCTTTTGGAGGGTTTCAGTCATTCACTGGAATATCTATGTACCTGTGCCCCGATACCATTTGTTCAAGAAGAAATATCCCACAGTGCTTCTTTACTTATTCCATAAATGGACATCGGACAATTTGCGTATCTTCTTCACTTTTAGAAAATCAGCCTCAGAAAGCAACGCATTGATCTATCTTCTATGGCGGATGAGGGGGTGGGGGGGATATTAAAAAAATACGTTTTAGGGTCCTAGAAGACCATTACAAATATTTTTGGCTATGTCACACATTTACTTTTATATTTCACTCTCCCCTCCCCCCTGCAAACTAAAAATCATTTACTCAGCTCGATACCCACCAGAATTGATCAAATTTGAGAAACGAGCTTAGATTGGCAGCGGAATTGATATTTTGAAATATGATTGACCTCAGATCTAAATTCAGTTGTGCCCAAATTTCGGGGGAGGGCGTGCTAAGAGGCTAAAACCGTAAAAATTGTTCCTTTTTGAGCCAATCGATAGAAGATCCAAAATTATACAACATCCAAAAATCAGCTTCGTAGGACAATTAGGGAGGGAAAATATGAGGTTTTTACCCTTTTTGACTTTGAAAAAAGACAATTCATGGTATGTAGATTTAATAGGGATCTTAGATGTGCCTTTTGGAGGGGGAGGGGGGGTTATCGACTTTTCAGCCATGTTTTTGCGCTCTACGTTAAAATGTACAAGTTAAATAAATGTGAAAAAAAAATGAAATAATATAACAATTAAAAAATTCAAAAAATGAAAGATGATTATGAGTGACTTTTCCGCTTCATGTTAAAATGTTGACATGGATGTCTAATTTGAAAAAATTAAAAAATTAAAAAAATGTATTTATTAATTTAGAATGCAGCCATTTTTTTAAATAAAAAAAGTATGGATGATTTCTGCACTTGGAAAAAATTAGATTTTTTTTTTTTATGGAGTGCTTCAACAACTTGGTTATATGAATATGAGTGACTTTTGCAATTTATGTTAAAATATTGGCATGGATGTCTAATTTAAAAAAATTGAAAATTAAATAATAAAAAAAATTGAGAACTAGAAAAAATAAAAAATTAAGAAAAATTTTAAAAGCAAAGAAATTAATTAATTAATTAATTTAGAATGTAACAAATTTTTTCAAATGAACGATTGCTGTCATTTATGTTAAAATGCCCAAATTGAATAAATATGAAAAGGTATTGGCGAATTAGTGGTGTACGTTTTGTATAAAATTTCGAGTGTGAACTGAACGTAAGAAGAGTAACGGTTGTTTTTACGATTTAATTTTAATTTCAGATAGGAAAGTAATAAATGATCTTGGCATTTTATATTAAAATGTTCAAGTTTAATAAATGTGCACAAATTGGTGAGCAGGCGGTGAACGTTTTTGATATGAAAATGTTACATATCCATGATCTAGAATTTGTACCCAAATTTTCTTTTGAGTTTGTTCCTTGCATATCTCCCCCCCCTCTTCCCCCAGTTGTGCTAAGAAGTTGAAATTTTGTTTGTAGATCTAGAGTAAGTTCTAGACGTATCGTTTGGTGGTGTCGACTTTTTAGCTTCATTGCAACGCGATTTTCTTTCAATTTACTTAATTATAATATTTCATGAAAATCAGGCACTTTTTTTTGTTTTTAATTGAACATTACTTTAATGTATTTTTTTTTTTTTTGAACATAGGAAAAATCGTCCAGTCACAACACAACAGCTGCCCATCTGTCTCATGGCAATATATCACCGATCATTTTTATACACGCTATAAATATTCGCCAGAATCGGTAACCTTACATTTCACCTTCTGTTACTCGATTATGATGATGATGATGTACTATCAACACATAAATCTCGAGTAGAATAATATGGAATACATTTGTACGACACTCAACACATACAGCGAACGCGTACATGTATAAACTTCTTACTTTCCAACGTATTCTAAGCCTATAAATCGATCAAAATGGCACACATTTACGAATACTACTCCAACTTCCATGAACTCACTCAAACGATTACTTAACGCTGAATATGGTCAGGAAAGAGTAGAACAAAAAAAAAGAACAGCAAAAGAAGGTCTCCGTAGTCGATCTATGCCAACGAGAGAGCCTTCTGTTATGCGATAATTCAATCGTGCCAGTGTATTGCATGCGAATTAATGGCAAATAAAAATACCGCACATATCTTCGGCGATAAGAGTCAATTGTTATAACATTACAAATAGACGTGACACGTCACGTCATAAAAAGAGAGAGAGAGAGAAAAAAACGAAAAAATCGCTTAGTCAAAAACGCATTCTTTTTACCACGTGTACCTAATACCTAGGTACACTCGCATACAATACATACGTAAGTAGGTTCGTGTATGCGATACCGTCTACGTACATTTACAGTAGATCCACACTTCTGCTGTCAAATTAAACATGGCTGAGTAAAGTACGTACACTACGTACTACGTACTGCGTACAGTACACGTAGCTTCAGTTAGCAACAAATTACTGAGCATGCAACGAACGTAGAGACAGCAGAAGGAAACCCCAAAGTACAAACCATCGCTGCTTCACTTTTTCCAACTCGCATAAACCCATCATCGTACGGCAAATACCGCGTAACAAATTCCTATCGTCGTGATAACGCACTTCATCTTACGTTTGTTACCAATTATCTCCTAACCTATCGCAATAAAATCACGTAAAATAATTGCAAACTCGTCGCAGACACGCTGCTATTATTCCCTCTCAAGTCTGAAACGAAAAATAACCGCCGCCTCCGCAGTACTCCACCTCGATCCACAATCCGGTACCACAGGTGCTGATTAAAACCTATTTTTATAGGTACACTGTACGGCGGCGGTGATGGCGGTGGCCATCAACCGAATCGAAACTAACATATAATCCACTCCTCGTTGGTGTACTTTTTTTTTCTACCGCAGTTTTATTATCATTTTTTTTTTTTATTTTTAGGCGAAAACAAAACGCTTGGTTGCATTTCGAATCGTCGCGCGACGACTATGCAGTTATTGCTTACATTTCTTGGAATTTATCAGGAAATGAAAATTGTCGTGCGTTACGCAGGCCATTTATAGAAGAAAACGGTAGCTATAGTGTAAATACGTACAAATATACGAGCTACGTGAACTTTGTTAATTAATTGAAAATTTTTCATACCATTGTCGAAGGTTACACGTCAAAGTGGAAGTTATCCTCATCTGGCCCTTTTCTCCGTTTCCTAATCGATACTTATGTATTACGCTTTTTTTTTCTCTTTTCTTTTGAATCCTACACTTTTTCATGAACGTGTAGTCGTACGTCGGTTTTCATACGCCACAAAGAAAGTACCCACAACATAATGTATTACCTACTACGTCCGAATACGCGTCTTTTTTTTTTTTTTTTTTTTTTTTTTTTCAACTAAGGTCATGGAATGATAACGTAAACGTGTCCTTACACTTCAATAAAATCGAATGTTTTGCAACGTTCGGTACGATCAATACTGCCATCGTTTTTGTATGCTTAAATTAAAACTTTCAATGCGTCAATACAGAGATCTAGCAAGAATAAGGTGGTGGATGAAAATCCGAATTAGCAAAATATTTGATCGACGTGAATCGTTGATCCTGTCAAACATCTGAAATTAAATCATCGATTGATCGGAACTAAATACACGGAATAAATTATTTTTTGAAATTTTCATAAATAGGTACAAAACTACATTTTTTTTTTTTTTCCTAAAAATTACTTCACTCTGTTAAGTTTTAGTCAAGGCTGCGAACCACTGCAATCAAAAATCACCAAAATCTCACTTCAGAAGGGGAAACCGATCGGAATCAAAACATGGAAAAATTGTTTTCAAAACGAAAATCAGAATCAGAACAAACCGGTCACAAAATGCAAAAGCATACAAGATACTTGAACAACAATCAGAATAAAAAAGATTTCGGAACCAGAGCCAAAATCAAATCATATATCAATCTTTGTTTGAATGACAAATAGACAACAATATTAGCACAACTAAATTCATTAGTGGCTTTTTAAGTTCCGAGGAAAAATTGTAGTTCACTAAATAGTACTTTGTAATTCACCGAAGAACCAGTACCAATGGGCAAAACCAATTCAAATAATTTATAATTCAAACCACCATCACCAGAACTTTTTGCTTAAAACCATTTTACAACCAGATTCAATAAAATTTTTTTCAGGAAAAGCAGAAAACAAGATGTCTACCACGGTGTTTCAATTTCAAGGTTTTTTTTTCGAAAATTGGAGGGAATAGTGAAACAATTTTTCGAAATTATGTCAAATGAACGTGGTAAAAGTTTGTCGTCTCCAACTACAATTACTGGTTTAAAATTTCAAAATTTACATGGAAATTTGGAAAAATTTTTTTTCAATTTTTTTTTTGTTGTATTAATGTGTTTTACTAGACCACTTTAGATGAAAAAAGTTTTCGCAATTTTTTTGTTTTTCGAGGGGGGGGGGGGGGGGCAAANNNGGGGGGGGGGGGGGGGGGTCAAAGTCATCTATACAAATGGAATAAACCGTATCATATTGAATTTTTTTGCAAGTGAAAAAGAAAAACAAATACACTGATGTTAACATGTCATCAGAATTTATGAAATTTCGTATTTTTTTTTTGAAAAAATTCAAAATGAAAGATTCCTTTCATTTTTAATATAATTATGTACCTACTGAAAAGCAAAAAAAAAATTCACTTTTTTTTTGGCTTCGCAGAATTTACTGCGACGCACTAATATCAAAAAGTTCAAAAAAAATTATTTTCTATTTCTGATGCAAATTGTGATATTTTAAACCAATTTGGGGGTAGACAAAAGTCAAGTGAGAGACTCCTAATTTTTATCATGTCCATTTAACGTCAGTTTTGCGAATTTTTAGTCAGATTTTCTGTATATCATATTTTCAATGAAAACAAGGCAATTACAGTCTATTCACGTACTTTGGATGAGAGGAGGGGGGAATATCAACAAAATCCGTTTTGGGGTCATTGAAGACCATTAAAACGATATTTACTTTTTTCTCCGAACACTAAAATCATTTACTCTGCTCGATACCGACCAAAATCGCTCCAATTCAGTCAATCGTCTCAGTTTGACAGCTGATTGGATATATATGAATGAGAATGACCTTGGGTCAAAATTCAGTTATGCCCCAATTTAAAGGAGGGGGTATTGAATGGCCAAAAATACAAAAATTGTTCGTTTTTGAGCCAATCGATAGAGTATCCAAAGTTGTATAACATATTCGAAAATCAGCTTCCCAGGTCAATTAGAAGTGGAGATATGAGTGTTTCCCCCTTTTTGACCTTGAAAAAAGGCAGTTCCTCTCGTATCTCCCTAACAAATTGAGCCAGGAAGTTGAAATTTGGTATGTACATTTAGTAGAGGCCATAAATACGCATTTTCGGGGTCCCGACTTTTCAGCTCCATTGCACCCCATTACGGCCCCGAAAATGTGGTTTTTTGGTCTAGTTTTCTCCATTCTTGAAACCATTCGTTGAGCACCGTTGATAAATCGTCAGTGGAGGATAAAATTGAAATATTGCGCTTAATTATCTTACATTGATGTGCTGCATCCATATCAGGAGGGCGAGGGGTAATGATGAAAACTTGTCGCCAATGATGATTTCGAGTTCAAATATAAATAATACTTTTATTTTCGGAAAAATTGAGTTGTGGATTTTTACTGCACCGTTTTGAGATAATTTCGCAACATATCATGACCCTTACTGGTAGCTTTAAACTGAATTTCATGATTTTTTCATAAGTTTTTTCACGATGTGTTTCTTTTTTCGTTTCGTAATAATAAACTGCATAGACTGGCACTGAAATGTACATCTGAAGGATTGGCAAAATATATTTTGAAGATTTTTTCTTTTCAATAACACACATAGATATACAATTTTACACAGCAGGCCCATGAGCAAGAGGTGTAGGGGGGGGGGGGTTTAAACCCCTCCCATGGACCAACAAAAATGTGAACTTTTTTGTAAAATTGAACTGTCAGCTATCAAGTCCAAAAAAATTGCGGAAATCATTCAGGTACGTATTTCTGAAAATGTAGTTTTTCATGATCGTGAATATCCAAAATTTTCGCACTTGCTTCGTTCTAGCACTGGTATGTTTTTCGCACAATATCAAATTTTGGAATTCGCGAGCACTGAAAATTGGAATTCAACTTTCAAACCCTCTCCTTGGACTGATCCTACGCATACAGGCCTGATACATATTTAAACTGAATTTGTATGACAAAAAAAAACCCTGAGCTGAATATTTAAATTAACACGATTCATCACGCAAAAACTTCGACAATAAATTGACTAGAATGAAAAATACACACATTACCTGTTGCAATATTATCGCGCGCACTGCATAATATTCGATGACACAATTACAAACAAATCTGCACATTCAGTCACATTCAATTTTCTTTCGCTCAAACGTACGTACGTGCATCGCAGCTTTGGCGTATCGAAAAACGCAATTCGAAAATCGAACTAGGAAATCGTTAACTTACTCTCCCGTCCTGACATCGTTGTATTGAAAAATAAATTAGTACGCATCGTAAATTGTGATTTATGGCGTTCATTGTTCACTTCATCGCCTCAACACCGAATGCATTAGAAAACTTGCGTACAGTGCTTTCTCATTACATGTAAACAGAGCGAACGTACGTATAGAACACGCGATTTTCTATTTTCCATCCTTCTGTGTACATAATAACGAAATCTCGACACGTAAAAAAAAAAAAAATTTGAAAAACATTCTACGAAGGTCATCCTCTTTAAAATATATAGTCCTTGACATTGAATTAGTCGATGAAGATGCATTATATTTTTCGTTCGTTTCGAGAGAGACAGAGAAAGAGAGAGAAACAAAAACATATTTTAAAAATTCAAACATCAGCTAAGGTACTGGTATACGTATCGTTGGTCTACCAAAATACTGTATACACTTTCGAATCAATTTATTCAAATCGAAAAGCTCGATAAAAGCTTCAACCGAGTACCGGTTAATATTCATGGTGTGTTGCTCGAACACGTAATTTTTTTTTATAAATCATTTCGAACGTGGTTTACGCACAACGAATAATTAATAGAGAAGGAAGTACGAGTGCGTTCATTAATATCCAACACACTTTTATACGCATTGTTTCGAATTAGCATAACTTTTTTCTAAATTAAAACGCTTTTTTAAACTTTTGGTGGTTCGTAGACGAAAGTGTGGTATGGGTTCTGGCGACGGATTGATGAATTAAAGCTCTTAACTGCTCTCTACGCCAAGGTTTTCAAACATTTGCATTCTTCCTCCATTTGCGAGTCTCGTACGAGAATATCCCACAGTACATAGGAAGGCGTAAAAAAAACCCTTCATCCCATATCATTCGCCGAGAATGCTAATGAACTTAAGAAAATAAATTTCACGAAAATAAAGCTAGCCTAAACAAAGTAGCCTGAAAGTAAGTCAAGTACTCACTAACAAGGGAGGTCTGCTTACTGTCAGACTACGATCTTGATGAAACTTGGTCAGTTGAAAAAAGCATATTTACATAAACTGAATTTTTTCAAAATTCGTAACAAATCGAAAAACATACTTCGCCAGCTGAAATTTTGGGTATAATCAACTCTTATCTTAAATAAATTTTGTGCGAAGTTGCGACCTGACACCTACGAATTTCCTTTTGCCCTTTACTTTTTACGTGTCTAAGAGCCAAGAAGAAATTTCGAAAATTCTATAATAACAAAAAAAAAATGAGGAATGAATGCTTACAGTAGGCTTCTCCACTCAACAATAGATCATGTACGTATAAGTCGCAAACTAATAAAAATTCAATTTTTAACCTTTCTTCAAAAATTTCAATTACTCTTCAAATGTCCCAAGTATCACCGAGAAAGAATCCTATATCTTACATCAAACGATCCTGTAGAAATCCTGGCTGATGATCGTTAAAAAATTCAAAATTTACTGATCCTTTGTGACCAAAACGGGACTAAAACCCCTTCTTTAAACAACAATCCCTTCAATACGCCTCTGGCCTCTGTTGCAGAACATGGCGTTAAGAAAAAAAAAATGATTGAGATTTTTAATTTTCATTTTATAACCTTGAAAAAATTTTAAACAATTGATTTTTACCATTTTTAAACAGAATTTTGGCACACCTGAAAAGCAAAAAAATTGCGAAGTTTTTTTTTTTTTTTCTCATGTGGTTTACTATGACACGTTGACACCAAAAAAATCAAAAGGGGGTGGCGTAAGGGTCAGGTTTAGAGGCCTAAAATATTTACCACATTCATTTGAGGTAATTTCGCAACTTTTTTTCAATACTCCCTCTAAACCTATATAAAATTGAAACGCCCTACCTTCAGTAGCGATTTGTTCGGATAACTGAGATAAAAATGAAATGAAACGAAATCATATTAAATCAAATTCTCTCTAGGAAACTACGTTGTTATAACTCTAATCGCTTATATCACGTGCTACATTATGTACAAGTACATTCTTGTGCCTGCTACCCACCACCACCACCACCACCACAGTCTCTTCATCGAATTAGCTCATACTATTAAAAAAAAAATGCAATCTATTCAGCCAGTATTGATTTTATCAAGTAAATACCGTAACAATCGTTAAATGAAATTGTAAAATTATCGATAATCAAAAAACTTCTATAATTAGACATTTTCTTATCAAATTAAAAACAAAATTCGCATCAATGTTCGCTGGTTGTTTATACAACTACTTCATGTACATTTTGTACGGGCACGATTCGTTCGAGATA
Organism: Ferrisia virgata; assembly: GCA_900060175.1. NCBI lineage: Eukaryota > Metazoa > Arthropoda > Insecta > Hemiptera > Pseudococcidae > Ferrisia > Ferrisia virgata. Next base: position 15,592 of record FIZR01001526.1, read on the forward strand.
AAATCGAAAATAAAATATCGAAAACCTATAACGCTGCGATTTTTTTCAATATTACTCAGCTTAGACATATTACGATATTGTAACAAGTTGACAATAAGAGCAAGACGGAAATCAAACCAGATCGCGAAGAATAAAACACCTACTTCCAAATAAGTAATTTATTACTAAACGAGTGAACTGTTTGGCACTTTGACTTTTACTTATTCCATCATTTGAAAAAAAAAAAAAAAAAAAAAACAAATTATTTTCACCGTCGAAGCGAATTCGATTTTTTTTTCAAGTAATTAAAAAAAAAAAAAAAAAAAAAAAAACATTCAAATTATTTTCACCGTCGAAGCGAATTCGATTTTTTTTTCAAGTAATTAAATATTCAAACACGTGATTTTTTTCACGCTTTGGAAAAATTATTAGTGCTCGTTCTTCGGTTGACTTGGCGTATTAAACGTTTTGCCATCAGTTTATCGCGTCAGTTTTGTACACCCGAACGCAGACAAGGTAAATATTTAGCACTTCGTGGAAATCTAATTAATCTGCCAACCACTACATGCTAAGCTATATAGAATTTCTCAATGTCACTCTTTTCGGATTTAATTTCCGTATAACCTCCCCGTCGTATAACGATATGTCGATATCTATAACGTTATTCATCGATATACCTTACGTAGACGTACATACAGTATATAAGTAGTCGGTCTTTTTATTCGATAGTCTGTTCGATTGACGAAATGAAAAAATTACATATAAGTACATAATGTAAGTAACGTTGTTAATCGAAGATCCGATTTTTACTTCTTTTAATCGTGAAGATGCCCCTTCGTCGCCATAACTAACTGGATTAAATGAGCTTTAATAACATCCAATTTGAATTTTTAACCTGATTTTCTATACCATATTATCAATGAAAATCATGCTATTACGGCTATTACGGTCTATCGACCTACGGCGGATGAGAGGGGGGGGGGGGGTTATCAAAAAAATCCGTTTCGGGGTCCTGGACGAGCGTTACGATCATTCTTTGGCCACGTATGATATTTATTTTTATTTATTTTTTATTATTATTTTCCCCGAAACTAAAAAATTATTGGCTCAAGTCGATACAGACCAAAATCGATCAAATTTGGAGGATAAGCTTCGATTGACGTGCTATTTAATATTCTAAAGGCTGAGTAAATGCTTTGAGTGTTCACAGAAAAACAAGTGAATATTTGACATCGTTAGAAATAGTTTAAATAGTCTTCTAGGATCCCTAAACGGATTTTGCTGATACCTCTCCTCGCTCATCCACCTTAGATCGATAGAATATAAAAGTTTGGTTTTCATTGACATTATGACGTAGAAAATCAGGCTAAAAAAAGTTGTGCGGTACGCGGGGCATGTTCAGCAATTTGGGAGCCCTGTGCTAACTTGATTAAATGAAGCTTTTATTCTTGATACCATTCCCATTTTTTATTTGGTTTTTTTGATCGCACAGTAAATGGTCATAATTCGATCGGTCATTTTGATATTTATTTCGAAGGCATGGCGTGGTTAAGATTTCCTCAATGGAGGGGGTTCTACACTTTTTTCTTGTGTGGGGACGTGGGGAGAGGTCTGGTTGTTGTAATAACGTGCCAGCGGGATTAAGAGTTGGGGTTTTCTAATTTCCATTTGGAAATCGTTCAGTCATCAGTGTCTTTTATTCGGATGCAGCAGTAAAAATATATTCGGAATACTGAAATTCTTCATTTTTGATAAATTTTTGCTCATTCGTCAACATTTACAAGTGAAAAAAAATCGTAAAAAGGCATCGAAAATTGATCAAAAATCACAAAAAAAATTTTATTAGGAGAAATTGGTCTAAAATATGGAAAAATTGTTGAAAAAGACCGAAAATCGGATAAAAATTTGACTAAAACAGGTGAAAAGATGTTGAAAAAAAAAAGTAAAAATCGACGAAAAATAAAGAAAAATTGTTAGAATTTATCGAAAATTGCATAAAAATTTGACAATGATGGTTAAAAAAGTGCAGAGAATTGACCAAAAATATAGGAACAAATTATTAAAAATCATCAAAAATTGCTTAAAAATAAAGAAAATTGATCAAAAATCACGAAAAATTCTGCATTTTTAACAATCTTTAATCTATTTGTCCGTCCATATTTTAGGTCAAATTTCAGCTAATTTTCAACATTTTTTTCATATTTATAGTCAATTTTCAGCGGTTTACCTACATTTTTCAACATTTTTACGCGATTTTTGAACAATTTTCTGCACTTTCAAGTATTTCTGTCAATTTTTCATCCAATTTTCGATGATTTTTAATGACTTTTATTACACGTATTTTAGGTCAACTTTAACCCAATTTTCAACATTTTTTTCGTGATATTTGATCAATGTTCGAAGGACTTTTCACAATTTTTTCATCATTCTTTTTCATACCATCTTTCAATGATTTGATTATTTTTAACGATTTGTTATAATATTGTTGGTCAATTTCCACACCTTTTTCAATACTGTTCTGTGATTTTTGATCAATTTTCTGCATTTTAAACTCATTTTTGTCAATTTTTTACTCAATTTTTGATGGTTTTTTACAATTTTTTTTTTTTGTTACTTAGGCCAATTTTCACATTATTTTCAAAATTTTTTCTCAAAATTTGATCATTTCTGCGCATTCAATTTTTAACGAATTTCAAAAATATAGGTATATCTTGGAAAACTTGAAAAACCAATTCATTTTCCAGCATGTTTTTCACTCATAAAACAGTCCTTTTTCGTAGAGAAATTTTTTTCTAGTAATATTTTCAAAAATATCTATTTATACACCACCTGCTCAATTTTTTCGGTCACTTGTTTTTTTTCGTAATTTTTTTAAAGCACAGAGTTGAAAATTGAAAACATTACTTTTTTTACTTGCAAAATTATTATATGGAAAAGCCAAAACATGATATTTTTTTGGGTAACTCGGGACCCCTTCCTCACAGCGGGACCCCGTGCCGTGGCACCCAAATTTATACGACTGTACTGTTAACATAAGAGTTTTTCAGCTCTGTAACCTACTTTTAAAATCATTATACCCTCCGTTTTTTCACGAACGTTTCGTAACTAGTTGAGAACCATCGGACACCCGTGTATATGATGCAGAAAATTCCATCCCTTGAGTAGGAAACACCAGCCATGAGAGATTCAATCACTCTGGTAAAAGCCACCGATTAGGACTTTTCATCGTACACTGTACTATGCACGTATTATGTACAAATATGTATTATTTGTGTATTTTTCACGTCGAAACTTAACAGAGGTCATTCACCTATCGATATTATTTCACGCGGATTTATATCGTTCGGCGATGATATTACCATCATCAGATAGATACTGATACACGACGATACCTCTATGCTACCGCAAAATAAGTACCTAACGTGGTATGTACAATGAAATTTTCACACAGCAATCAATTTAGCAGAGCCATCGCCATCGTGTCGATTTGATAAACGATTTGCGCATACATTTTTCAAGCGTGAAGTATTGGTTCGATGGAAAATTCATTTTAAAATAATATTCGTACGTATTTCTATACGCGGTCGCTCGTTTTAAAATTAAATGCCGAATTGACATTGATTTTTTTTTCCTTCCTTCGAAATCATCCATCTCTTATTCGTACACCAGTTATTTCAAATACCGCAACATTGAAAATAACCGCACGCAGACACACCTCGATCAAATATTATGCTTCTAAATACATTCATTACGTATATTAAAAAAATGAAAAAGAAAAAAAAAAGCGTTCGCGAATAATAATTACGCGAATTCAAAAATAAGCATTCGCTATAGAAATTTCAATGCGTTTTTCTCATTCCATGGACGAATTTTCGTTGTAAATTTTAATTATAGTACAATATGTTACGTTCGTCCACCTTCCAACCTATTCACGTTCGAAAATCCATTAAAAATAATTACTCACCTGTAAGTTCTGCAGTCTTTGCAGGAGATGTATAAATAAAACAATTCTTTAATTTCGACTGCTTCGATCAATCCTAAAGGTATATTAAAATCTCCTTTGCCATCTTTGCCGGTTTTCTGATAATATAGCCGGTAATTGGATAAAGCTAGAACGCCGTCCGCAATCCGTGCGATGTATTCGATCGATTCTCCACACAGTGGCGTGAAAGGTGCCTGAATGGAGGCGGTTTCGTGGGTCTCGATGAGTTCCTTTTTCGGGTACAATTCGGAAGCTCTGACGTGCAGCATTGAGTTCATACTACCCGAGTCATCGGAATCGCTCACACTCATCGCGTTACGTTCTGTAAGAAATTACACAAAATATACATTATTGTAAGGTGATAAAAGCAAAATTCAAAACCAGTAACACGAATAGATATTCTTAATTACATTAGATATATTATCATACTTCTGCTAATTTTAATGCTGAATGATACGTGGCTATTAATGCTATTACAGAAGTTTCATAGAATGTCAAATAATTAGAAATAAAATATTCCGTTGCATCAACAGTGATTCTTTAATTACAGTGTCATCTCTCGACGCTCGCAGGTTGGAAACCATCAGTTTTATGCAAATATGCTTCTTCAATCAATATCTTTAAGTTAAAAATCGAATTTATTTTATCCTTAAAAAATGTGCTTTCATTGTATCTGTATAGGTACTCATTAGTTTTCTCCATTTTCAAAAAATTTTACGACTCAGACCTAAAACTCTAGCCCTCTTTTCAAAATATCTAACAATAAATGAGAGAAATTTTTATTCCAGGCAAATTATATTAAAAAAATGAGAAAAAATTTTGAACGAAGGTTTCACTGTAGGAAAGTGTTGAAAGGGGCTCTCAGTAGCTAACCTGAAAAAACAAATATCGGTCAATCTCTTCAACCCTGTTAGAAATGGGCGGGTGGAGGGGTAGGGAGGACGTCTCCAAAATTAAGTTTTTTGCTCGATATCTCGTTCAATGCTGCGTCTAGAAATAAAGCAATCGCAGATTTAGAATTGGGGTCGAATTTCCTTTCGTTGAATACCAAACACGACTCAATTCTGATGGAGAAAAGACTCCTCAAAAAGTGGTGTAAAGATTCTACACGTGAACACCCCGACATTAGTGTCAATTTACCAAGCTCCAAAATTGCCTTCGACTTTATTAATTTCAAAATCCAAAAAACAGCACATTGGAAAACTAATATACCGAATCCGATATACCCATTTGTTCGCATTTGGCAAAATTTTGAAATTTTAAAACCTTGTTATGAGACCCAATTTTGATCCAAAAGCCAAAAAGTCTCATTAATCTAGAACAGCAGATTTTGAAACTCATAAATCGACACTTATATTTAAAATTTTCCAAATTTTGCATTTTAACCCCCCCCCCTCAGGAGCCCAATTCGATCGAGTCCAATGCTCACACGGTTGTCAAAACCGAATTTCGCAACCACAAAAACCCCTGTATTAAACTCATTCAATTTTTGGTTCGTTGGAATTTATACTTGACTCGGATATAAGCGTAGAATATTCATTTCAAGAGGAATTTTCAAACGTCACTTTTTTTTCTTTTCGACATAGCTCAGCAGTCCCATGACCACCTAGAAAAAAAGCAAAAAGACGGAAATGTTTGTCTTTTAACACTGTACAACGTTTGTCTGAGTCAATTTTTCGAATTTTTCAGCATAATGGACTTATCTCTCGAGAAATTTGCAACTTTTTGAAGGGCAGCCCTCCCCCCCCCCCCCCTTGGAGAAAAGAAGGCGGGTACTATGCAAGAAAAATATTACTAAAGGTGGATTAAGTAGATTTT
>FIZR01001528.1:1212-22456 GCA_900060175.1 Ferrisia virgata
GTTTTTTTTTTTTTTTTTTTTTTTTTTTTTTTTTTTTTTTTTACACAGACGAAAAAGAAAAAAAGTAAAAAAGAGGGAATGTGAAGAAAATTGTCGATTTTTATCCGTTCGAATTACATTGAAAAGAGAATTTATTAATTGTATCCGCGTTACTATTTTTATTGTTTTTTTTTTTTAGAATTTTTTTCTCTCTGTTTGTCTTTGTCTCTCTCTCTCTCTCTTTTTTTTTGTTTTGTGTATGTGAGAAAAAAAATTCGAAGATCGTTCGGTTTTTTTTTTTAAAGCGTTGTGCGAGGTGTTGCTCATTTTATTAATTTATATATCCGCATTGAAAATTTTATAATTTTTTTTTTTTTTTACTTCAGTTTGCGTTGGCCTATTTATGTATGTATACTAATGCATTTAAATTTTAGACATAATGTGTGTAAATGATCGTTAAAACAAATCATTAAATGCCTGTAATAAGTTTCCATTTATTTAAATAAACGTTCGGATATTTGATGTATTTGTGTATTAAATGTAGTTCTGTATGTTGAATGATAAAGTTTGTGTTTAATGTTATCGGGAGTTATTTATTTGATACGGATTCTCTCAATATGTCTTTAGTATTATCTTTACGTTTGTGCTGATAGGAATCGAATTTAGGGGAAATTTTCTTTTGTTCAGAGGGTGTAGAGCAGTGTGATACGAATAAAGAGAAAATCATACTGGTAGGTTTCATGTTTACGGTTTTTGTACTTTGTAGTTGAAGATTTAACGGTTTTTTTTTTTTTTGTGAAAACAGATAGTAAATAAAAAAACTAGTTGTACAATATCGGTAACGAAAAAAAGAAAGAAAAAAAACTTGAAACAAGAAAATGACGATGTTCGCTCGAGTTTAAATCGATTATCAAACTAATTTCATGTTCTCGAAGCACATTGAAAATCATTAAAACGGGAAACCAGTAGCCATTAAAGTGGTAACGAAATTGTAGACTTATGTATTACATACTACGAGTATACTGTACCATTATACAACGATGAAACTGGTAGCAATAAAGGACGATAGATGAGTATCAGAATGTTATGGGCTGCGATCAATAATAATACGTAGCATACGTAGTGTGTTGTTTCACTTCGTTGTTGTGCTCTACTCGATAATATTGGCGATATTTTGTTTGGAAGCGATTGATGTGTACATTGCTGTCATAATGGTGATAATTTTTTCATCAGCGAAAATATTATATTATGTCGAATTGCGGTGAGTATTGAAAATATTGAATGTTGAAAAATATGTAACGTTGCCAAATTTCACATGTATATTAATTTTTTTGCCATCACTAACTTTGGAAAACTCGGTAATAAACTTTATTTTGGAGACTGCAGTAGACACAATACGTTCACTTCTGATTTTTCAACTCACAGCCTTTGTTTGTGAGATATGCTAGCTGATTTTTTCATAATTTGTATTCTCAAAAAATTACCATTGAATACAATTTGGAAAGGTGGAAATAGGAAGGGAGGTGTACCAGGTGGAAAAAGTCTGTAATTGGGCGAAAAATTCTAAAAATAATCGAAGAGGTTTATTTATATTTTTTCATTCAAATTTTGGTTGACTGTTTCAGAGCCTTCATTTTTGAGATATGCTGGACAATTTTTTTTTCGCAATTTGTGTTCAAAAATTATATCCATTGGACACTTATAGCTGGTAAAAAGTCTAAAATGAGTCAACAATTTTTTTCTAGCAAAAAACCAATGGGATAGGTTTGATATTCACAGTTTTATCATGTCGACTCAAGTCACAGTAGTGTAAAAATTATAGTATGTGTCACTCGACTCACAGCGCTGTGAAGTTGACTTGAATCACAGTATTGTGATAATGACTTAAATAACTTTTCAGGCCAGTAAAATCAACTTGAATTCCTGTAGCGTGAAATGGACTTGAATTGTAGTAGTGTGAAAATGACTTGAATCTTGGTACTGTGAGATTGGAACAAATCACAGCGCTCCAAAAATGGCTTGAATCACAGCACTGCAAAATTGACACAAATCACAGTACTACAAAAATAACTTACATGAATCACAGTACTGTAAAATGATTTATATATAACTCCTAGTATTGTAAAAATGACTTCTTGAAACATATTACTGTAAAATTGACTTGAATTGCACTAGTGCAAAAATATAGTAGATCACAATGCTACAAAAATGACTTGAATCACAATCTGCAGTGGTGTGAAATTGACTCGAATCACGGTACTAAGAAAATGACTCATCACAGCACTGTGAAAATGACTTGAATTATAGTACTGTGAAAGTGACTTGAATTACAGCACTGCAAAAATGATTTACGTAACTCTCAGTACTGTAAAAATGACTTCTTGAAACACATTACTGTAAAATTGACTTGAATTTACACTAGTGCAAAAATGTAGTAAATCACAGTACTACAAAAATGACTTGAATCACAATCTACAATAAAATTGACTAGAATCATAGTACTGAGGAAATTAATCATGGTAAATCACGGTACTCTGAAAATGACTTGAACCACATTACTACAAAAATGACATGAATCACCGTCTGCAGTGGTGTGAAATTGACTTGAATCACGGTACTAAGAAAATGACTCATCACAGCACTGAGAAAATGACTTGAATTATAGTACTGTGAAAGTGACTTGAATTACAGCACTGCATAAATGATTTACATAACTCTCAGTACTGTGAAAATGACTTCTTGAAACACATTACTGTAAAATTGACTTGAATTGCACTAGTGCAAAAATATAGTAAATCACAGTACTACAAAAATGACTTGAATCACAATCTACAATAAAATTGACTAGAATCATAGTACTGAGGAAATCAGTCATGTCAAATCACAGCACTGTGAAAATTACTCGAATCACCGTACTCTGAAAATGACTTGAATCACAGTACTACAAAAATTGTATGAATCACCATCTGCAGTGGTGTGAAATTGACTCGAATCGCGGTACTAAGAAAATGACTCATCACAGTACTGTGAAAATGACTTGAATTATAGTACTGTGAAAGTGACTTAAATTACAGCACTGCAAAAATGATTTACGTAACTCCTAGTATTGTAAAAATGACCTCTTGAACCGCAGTACTGTGGAATTGATTTAATTGCAGTGGTATGAAAATAGCCTGAATCACAATACTAAAAATATGCCTCGAATCACAGTGCTGAAAAAATGACTTCTTGAACCGCAGTACTGTAAAACTGAGTTGAATTTCTGTAGTATGAAAATATCTTAAATCATGGTATAAAAATTACTTGAATCACAGTACACAACCATACGCAGTAGTGTGAAATTGAGTAAAATTGCAGTGATACGAAATTGACTTGAACCACAGTAGTATAAAAATATCTTAAATCACAGAACTACAAAAATGATTTGAATCACAGTATGTAGTTGTGTAAAATTGACTTGCAAGTAATTTTTTTTCTATTGCCTTGCTTTCATTGAGTAATCTTTAAAAATAAAATAAATCCACGCCATACAGACTTGTTTCGCTAAGATTTCACCTCACATTAAGTACTGTCACATGATACAGTTCTGACGTGAAACTTCTGAAATCAAAACTGGCACACTTTGGGCAATGCTTCAGCCAATCCGAGATTACTAAATATTTGCCAAATTCATGACAGTGACATTGAAATGATGCAATTGTAGCACCAGGATGACTCCAAAATGACTTCATTATGACATGGCTATGGCGTTACTGTGACATATTAATGACATGTATTTGACTCATCAGTGACATGTCTTTTACACCATAATGACACATTTCTGACATGATAATGACACACTTTTGATACAAAAATATGACTTTTTGTCGCAAAAATGACACGTTTCTGATACATTTCTGACATATTTCATTTTCCGTTATACTGAATTACTATTAATATTAAAGTATGAATTATAATTACTTTTTTATTTACATTAACTCGCGAAATTTTTCAATTTTTTTTGCCGATGATGGGATTTAAACCTGGGTCCTCTTGGGTACAAATCGACTTCTTTACCAATTCAACTACTGTGGCAGCTTGCTTAAGAAGACCTAAAGGGCATTAATTATTTCCTTTTTTGGCCCTGATGGTGATACGACAGTTACCTGACATAATAATGAAATGTTGCTGACTTGATTATGCCACTGGTGGGACTTGGTAGTGGCGCGCTTCTGACAACCATGTAAAATCGATTTGATACTGTTGTGACTTTTTTTTAATGCTGCGTGGATCTGACTCCGTTTTGGCAATACGCAATTGCCATATGAATGACATCTGACATGCTTTTGACTTGATTGTGATACTAATGTGACTTAGGAGTGACACACTTCTGACAACATTATGACACCATTCTGACACAGCTCTGGCATACTTCTGACACCATTCTGACACATTTATGACGTACTTTTGACACTACTTCAGCACATTTCTGGCTCAGTTGTCACATATTTTCAGCAGTGTCAAAAATATGCCACAATTGTGTCAGAAATGTACCAAACTAGTGTCAAAAGCACGCCATAAATGTGTCAGAATCATGCCAGGACTGTGTCAGAATGGTATTATAATGTTGTCAGAAGTGCGTCACTCCCAAGTCACATTGATGTCATAGGTAATCAAGTCAAAAGCACGTCGGGTGTCATTCATATGGCATTAGTGCACTGCCAAATCAAAGTCAAAAGTTTGCTACAATTGTGTCAAAAAGGTACTACAACATTGTCAATAATATGCCACTACCAAGTTACAAAATGAATGTCCGCCATTTATATGTCATTAAAGTACTAACAAAAGCGCCAATCGTACGACACATTTGTGTCACAATAGCACTCTACACAACATATGTCAGAAATATACCATTTGTGTGTCGCAAACGTGTCAGCTGAAACATAAACCTTATGTCACATTTATGCTGGTGCAATATAATCTTTACAATAATGTCACAAATATAACATTTCTATGTCATTAAAGTGCTAACAAAAATGCCAAACTTTGCGCCATGATAGTGTTAACAAATATGTGTCAGAAGTTCGTCAGTAACGCGTCGCTCAAATGTCACCTGAAACTCAAAAATTCGCCAAATCTATACGAGGTACTTTTGTGCCATTGAATATTGCTGGCGTGTCTCTGATTTAAAATTAACACAGTAATTGCAATGCCTATCAAAATGGGCGGAGCAATCATTATTCTAATTGGTTAAAATTTTCCAAAACGGAATCTAATGTGTACTGACTTGAAAATGACACGTCACATGACACCAAACTGACGACATTGGCACGACGAGTAAGTAAATAACAAGTAATAAAAACACAGGAATAAAATTTTTCATATATTTCAAGCCCATACAGAAGCTGCTTATCTCTACGTATATAATCTCATTAGTCCGTACTTTTTACACGATTAGTTTAATAAAGACAAAGAGTTAACTCGCTGGACATTATTTAATTTTCTACAAAAGCGCTAATCAAAATTCTCAACGTTTATCGCGAATTTTTTTTTTTTTTTTTAAGTATCATGTAAAAGTTAAAAATTAATCTAGGCATTCTAAAAATTGTGACTAGTTCAAAATTATTCTTCCTACAATAATTAGTATTTTATTTCCGCGCATGTAGATAATGGGAAAATCACAGATATCGTGTCCAACAACGACCCAACCTGCACGATTCTCATTACAAATTTACGAAAACGTAGGTAAGTAAAACAAAGTAAAAAAAAAAAAAGAAAAAAAAAAGAAATTATAGTCGCACAAAAATGATAAAACACGAATAATTCATCATCCCCCCACATTCACAAATTCACAATTTAAAAAAAAATAAAAATAAAAATTTTCAACGAAACGTTAAATTAATTAGGGTACTAAATTGAATTCAAGCAAAAATATGAATTTTTTTCTACATTATATAGGGCGGATTTCATCGAACCAAGCTTTTCATTTATTTTATAACAACGGTAATATTTAAAATCAACTCCCTTCGATCGTAAAAAAAAAAACCTTTGTAAAATTGTTAAATAGAAAAATATAAATCGATATAAAATAAATACGCTAGTTCCTAGAGAAATAAATATCGAAAAATAATACAAAAATAAAAGAAAAACGTTAAAAAAGAAATTAAAATCGAGATAGTTAAAATAGTAGAAGAGGAAAAAAATATATATAAGACGTAGGACGAATCAAGATTAACAGAAAAATTAAAACGTGACAAAAAAAAAGTCTATAAATTACATAAATAAGAACCTTAATTCATTAAAAACTTTTTGATTAACGCCAAGCTAAATAAATTATTGTTCGTAAAAGTAAAAGTAAAAAAAAAAAAAATCAATAAATAAAAAACAAATACCACATTATTCGAGAGAAAAAAAAAAGAAGGTTACCTAAAATAATAATAACGAAATACTTATCCAGTGATGATTGAATAAAAATGCTGCGTCAGCGTACCTTGTTATGTACGTAGAATAACAATTACAAAGTCTCATAATACTCGTATTTTTTGTTGGAAAATTTGTGTAAACACAGTTCCTCTAATCGGGCTAAATAATTCGGGGAAAATAAATGCATGTGCTGAAAAAGCGTTATACTTATACTCTCTACCGAAGAAGAAATTTTTTACGACAAAATTCCAGCAGCTTTTTATTCGCATGTAATAAAACTAACACGCTTCTCCCGTTGTCTGCGCCTTCGGCAGATTACGAAACACGAACTCCAACCTGTGTTTGCGGGAGAAGCGGTAGCCTTCCGCTATTGCTGATCTAACGAATAATGCCTCGATCTTTTCCAAAAACTTCTAAAGAAGCCGCGTTTCTGCTGGCGGGACGTTTCACCGAAATCACCTGTAACATTGACAAAAAAAAACAAGATTTTCAACATTAATACGAGTTTTATTTATTAAACGTAGCGTACGTGTACAAAAATATAGGTAACATAATAAGAAAGAATTGTGATGCACTGTTTCTTAATTTTTATTTCCACGTAAAGATACCTTTACCAAAAAAAAAAACAAAACAAAAATTCCATCTGATAATATTTTGTTTCTCACAACAATAGCATTGATCTGCAACATGGGAAATCCACACAGTATACTCATAATATCGATCATTATTTCACTAATCAGATGCATTAGTAAAATACACGTATACGAATAGAACAATAACAATGCCCTAACTGTATTTACTTTTTTTAAACATTCACCTTTGGAAAAGAATCTATCAGAAAAACCACTGCCAATATTTAACTCTCGGTAGCATTGACCTTAACACCGCCTTCAGCCATTCAGGTGTACAGCAACACACTCTTAATGAAATTCTATTCAAGAAACCAGGACAAACTTACCGCAACTTTCACCACTGAATATAAATTTCTATAAAACTATAAGATTAGTAAGAAGAAGCAAAAAAATGCATCACACTGGTGCTTTTTCAGCCTGATTTTCGTGAATACCTAATTATAGTTGGAAGATTGCTTGCACACGAGATAATGAAAATTCTTTCTTCATAAATAGTACAGGAACAAGACGATTTGATACGAGAAAGGAAGGGAAGGTTAACCAATTGAACAAAGAACTTAAAAAATGGCGGAAAAAAATGAAACAGTATCACAGGCGTATCGAATACTGCGACTAAATCTACGTAACAAATTTCAAAAACCTTCCAAAATATTATATGTAAGGAGCTCAAAAGTTCAAACCTCCAAAAAAAAGTACACCTGAGATCCTTACTAAATTTACGTACCTACAATGTTTTAGCTTCCGTACAATTGGGGCGAAGAAGAGGGAAGATCTAGAATGAAACGGTCAAAAACCACTTTTTCGGAGCTGTAAGGGGCTTCAAAAAGGATGATAAATCGGACCATCAAAACGCACATCTAGGACCTTGACTAAATATATGCAACAAATGTAAAATGGAATATAATGAATGCGAGGAATGCTGGAAAAAATACTGAACATGCAGGAAAGAATGGAAGGAACGTGAGGAATTCCATAAATAATGCTAGAAATGGCAGGAATGTAGGAAAGAATGCAAGAAAACCAAGAAATGCTAGAAATGCTAAGAATGCAAGGATTGAGGAGTATGTTGAAAGAATTGTCAGAAATACTATACAAAATGTAAATCACATAAGGAATTCACAGACTTCAGGGAATACTTAAAATATGTGGAACGTTGTAAGGAATATTTAAAGAATATTAGGAAGGCAAGGAATGAGAGAAAGAATGAAGGGAATGCCATGAATGCTCCATAAGGAATGATAGGAACACAAGAAAGGTAGGTAGAAATTGTGGAAATGCAAGAAATATGCTCGAAATAATGCAGGAAGCGTGGAAAACAATGCACAGAATGTTAGGATTGCCGTAGAGAATGCTAGAAATACAATGAATGTAGCAAAGAATTGTAGGCATGCCAGGAATACAGGGTAGAATGCAAAGAAGCATGTGAGAAATCCTGTATGGAATGCCGAGAATGCAAGAAATGCAAGAAATTAAAATTCTGTACAGATTGCCAAGAATGTGAGGAATATGAAGGATTACATGGAAAAATACAAAGAACGCAAAGTATACTGTAAAGTGCAGTAGAAACATACAACAATTGGCAAGAAATCCAATGAATGCCAAGAATTCGAGGAATGCAGAACACAATGGAAGGAATGTGAGGAATAAGGGAAGGAAAGTAAGAATTCCATTAATGCAAGAAACGCACAACGGTGTGCAAAGAATTGTAGGAATGCAGAGAAAGTTCAATCAAATGTTAAGCATGTGAAGTGTGTTGTAAGTATATCGAGCTATGCTGTAAGGAATGCTAAGGAATGTAGGAAAGAATGCGAGGAATGTTGCAAGGAATGAGAGGAATGTTGCACAGAATGCTGGAAAGAATGCGAAGAATGTGGAGAATCCTGTAAAGAATGCTAGAAATGTAAGGAATTTAGGAGGAAGTGCTTAGAATGTAACAGATGTTGTAAAGAACGTTAGGAATTCTCGGAATGTCGGAAAGAACACAAGAAATGGAATGCTAAGAATGTTGTATGGAATGCAAAGAATTGGAAGAATACAGGAAAACATACGAGGAATATGAGATATGCCAGTGTGATAAATAAAGTGAGGAATGGAGAAATGAATGTAAAGAATACGGGGAATGCAAGAAAGAAGGCAAAGAAATGCGAGGAAAGTTCGATGGGATACTAAGAATACTACACGGAATGCAAATAATGCGAGGAATTCGGGACAGAAGTCAAGGAATGTTGTGAGTAATGCTAGGATTTCAAGGAATGCAATTAGAATGATGGATAGAATGCAAGAATGGCTGTAAGTAATGTGAAGAATGTTGTACAGGACGCATAGAAAAATATAAAAAATGGAAGGAATTCTGTAAGGAATGCTACAAAATGTGAAGAAAGCTTGAAAATCGATCTGAAAACTTTTCCCATAAAAAAAGCTCAAAGCTTGGGTGAAAAATTATTCTCGAGCTTTGTAACACTGAGACAAGAGTAGGTTCTGACTAATTTGAGGTTGTAAATTATGAACATTGACGGTTTTCATCTCGAAGGCTTAATTTGCTAAACTTTTTTTGTATCCTGTACTCAGTCAAAATAATACTTAAAGACAACTCAGAAGGGCCAACATATAAGAAGGGGATACATGTGGAAAAAACTTAAAAAATAGGGGAAAATTACTTGCCCAAAAAAATGAATGAAAAATTACTCTTGCGTTTTCGAAAATTGAGACAAGAGTGAGTTATCATGACTAATTTGAGTTCGCAGAGGGAGCGAGGTGTACAAATACGAATAAATATCTCACATGCCTAAAACTGGTCCTCAGTAGCGTAACAAGTGATTCTCCACCAGGGAAACTTTTTTCTTGCCTCCCCTCTGACTTATGTGAACCACTAGCCCCCTCCCCAGTATTCAGTGGCGTTAAAATACCTAGCTTTGGTGGGGAGGGAGAAGTTACTAAGAAATTTTTCTTAAAAAGTAGAAAGTACATAGCTTAAGCGAAGCGAAGACGAAAATTGTGCAAAATTTTCGCTCCCCCTCTTTCAAGATGTGTCAACAAAAAGAGAATACGTAAGCAGTGTCTGAGCGAATTGTGAACCAAAAATTTTAGAAATCTCAAATCTCAAAAATTTAAATAATTTTACATTTTTAATAGCATTTTTGTTACTTTTTTAAAAATTTTTGACCTCAAAAATCTGCCAGTTTCTAAAATTTGCCAACCTATTTCTCCCTCGCCCCTTTTGACGAAATGAGAAGTTTGGTATCAATGTCCAGGCAAGTGCATTTTTAGTGCCCTCGTTAGTGAGGTTAAAAGTAAAATATTTTTCATATTTTTGAAAGTTGAAAATATCCCTTTTTTTACTCTTTGGGTTCTTTTTGAAATAAAAAACAAGATTTTCTGAAAAAAAAATATCCAATGCCGCATGGCGTATGTCTCACTTTGATACCAACCTCCTCAAATTAAGTCACGGATGAAATAACTTCAACAGTGACCATGTTTTTTCATGAAGGGTTGCGCGATAAACAAAATTCAACTTCTCAGAACTCACCTCTTATAAATAATAGCGAGTAATAAGCATAAAATGCATAACGAGGTCAAAATGTTGATAAAATAAGATTTTTAAACGATTAAAATTCATGAGGAGGCACAATTTTAAAATGGACCAATAATTATTCAAATCACTATTAAACCAATGAAGTATGTTTACTTTTGCCACCCCCTAAAATTTGCCTTCGGAGAATCGTTCACCTATTCTTCCCCCTTGCTACGTCACTGCTACTCTTAATGACTTTGTAGGACCCCAAACAGAACGGATTTCGTTGATAATACTTCTCTTCCTCTACAAACATCGTAAGTCTATAGACCATAATAGCCTGACTTCCTTTAACAATATGACAGAGAAAACCCGACTAAAAAAAATCACCATAAGTGGACTTATCATCTTTGTATTTGCACATACACCACACCCAAAAAATACAGAGAACATGCCATCACATTTCGGATCACCCCACACGAACGATACCGATTCTGCAAAAAAAAAAGATGGTTCATCGCGTTGAAAAGCTATAAAAGTCATTCACGTGACTTTTTTGCTACTTTTAAAACGAACGTGGCTCGAGTAAAAGTACCAATTTATTTATACAACAACGATAGCTGTAAGGTACCAAAATTTACCTATTGCATTTCTCCTTTGCTTTGCTAACCATACCGTCTCCAAAATTCCATTATTTTTTTTTTTTTCTCGCGTCGTTTATCTAACTTTTTCTTATCTCTTTGTATTCGAACAGCATGGTTCGTCGTCGTGTCGTTTGTACAAGAAGAAAACATCGATTTTTCGCATTAAAAAGAATAAATATAAGAAAAACTCCCTCCCTCGTTTTACTTCTTTTTCACAACTTTATTTTTAATTTAAAAATTTTCTATACGTTTGCATGGCATGGCATTGGAGATGGGGCAACACAGACTGAAAAAAACTTTTGATACGAATGTCAAACAAAGACTTGTACCTACATTTCGAACAAAAATGTCAAAAACTAATGTCGAGAATAAAATATCTACCTATACAAGCGAC
Organism: Ferrisia virgata; assembly: GCA_900060175.1. Lineage (NCBI taxonomy): Eukaryota > Metazoa > Arthropoda > Insecta > Hemiptera > Pseudococcidae > Ferrisia > Ferrisia virgata. The sequence goes on from FIZR01001528.1 coordinate 12,775, forward strand.
CAATATGAAATACGTTGTCGATTACAAGTTATAAAATGTGAAATATTATCGTTTCGTACCAATCAACGAGTCGATAGATTTCCATAATCGATGAAAGATAAAATAAAAATACGAATTATAAGTACGGTTTAAATTCAAGGTAGGTTATTGACATTCTTAATAAATTTATACGCCGTGGTAGAACACTCTCTCAAATTATCGTGAAAGAGAAAAAAGTTTACCGGTAGGCAAGAAAAAAAAATAATAATAAAAAACGAGTCAAACTAGATAAATCTTTCATAGCGAAACTTTCTATGCGACTGATAAGAAAGTTCACAGCCTTTTCAATATTTTATTCCAACCAGTATGGTATATTTTATATTTCCCTTTTGTCTACCAACAAGTTCACGATGCAAAAGTTTGGGTACATTGCATACATCCAAATACATTATAAAGGTATTTTCAAGATTATAGCCTGAGATTTCATTGTACCTATCCGTGTACTATGTTAGCATCCTACTCTTTAGGTATATAATACCAGGTACTTCTAACTAAGTGTGTAGGTCTACGTACTCGTATAAATAACCAAATAAACGTTTAAAATATTCGTCGACGCTTTAAAATACTTATACGAGTAGTACCCATGGTACCCAAGCTTCGGTGTGCCAATTTTATTTTTTATAATATACAGTAAGGTAATTTAGAAGTTCATTTCACACTATTACATTTACATAATTCGAAAATCGCTTCGCAAGGTTTATTTTTACACGTAGGAAGATAAAAAAATACAGGGAATTTAAAAATGATATTACGAAACAATTTTAGTTCCCATTAAATTTTGTGAAGTTTTTGCATGTTCGTTTTTGTTTTAATTTTTCAAATAAATATCACACACACGAACACATAATGCAGTAGAAGTGGCAATTTATCTGGACAACATAGTTAAGGAAGGTTTTTATAGGCACGTTGTTGTATTTGTGAAGGTACGTTATTAAATATATTGAAAATCTTCGAAAATCCTGCTGTGCCACCTTCCATTTTGAAATACTTTTTGCGGAGCCCTGTCCCCTCCCCCAAAGTGTCTTTCTTAAAAAATTACTAGCGACGGATTAAAAAGCGTTAAAATTTTATGCTGATTACAAAATATTTCACTTTAAAATATCAATAATTTTTTTAAACACCCAACGTTTGAGGGGTGTTATTTTCGAAACAGCAAGACCAATTAAGAATGGCGGTAAGGTTCTGAAAAATCAAATCACTAGTGAATACTTTGGCCTCCTAATGCTCTGCTGATCCTTCTCAATGTCGTTAATTGTGCTACACAAATAAACTACACATATTCATCATTCTCATATACAATATGCTCCATTAAATTATTTCATATGAGGGATCTGTTGTGAAGTGGGAGGGGAGTGCGGCAAAATTTTTATTAGTGCCTTTCAGACCTCTGGAACCAACTTGCATTCGATAGTTAGAAACCGCTGTTTTCCAATGTTTTCTTTCGTTTTTCGCTTGCAGTTTTCGATGTTTCTCGCTGTTTTTGTAATTTTTACCTTTTTCGTTGTTTCTCACTGTTTCCTCCATTGTTTTGGCAGATTTTGCAAATTTGTAATTTTCGTAGTTTCTCCTCGTTTACATTGTTTTTTGCTGTTTCTTGCTATTTTTGTAGTTTATGCTGTATTCGTTGTTCTTTGCTGTTTGTCACTGGCAGTTCTTGCCGTTTCTCGTTGTTTTCGCTGTTTATAGTTTGCAACTTTCGCAATTCCTCGCTGGTTTTTGCTGATTATTCTATTTCTCGCTAGTACTTTTCTACTGTTTTTTTGAGTTTTTCGCTGAATTTGGTATATTTGCTATATTCAATGTTTCTTGCAGTTTCGATGTTTCTCATTGCTTCTCTGATTTCACTGTTTTTTGTGGTTATTCACTGTTTCTCCCTGGTTTTGAAATTTTTACCTTTTTCATTGTTTATCACTGTTTTTTCTATTGCTTCGGCAGTTTGTGCTATTTGTCGCTGAATATTTTTGTTGTTTCTCGCTGTTTTCACTATATTCACTATATTCACTGTTTCGTGCAGTTTTCAATGTTTCTCATTGTTTCTCTGATTTCACTGTTTTTCGTCGTTTTCGCTGTTTCTCCCAGTTTTTTGCAATTTTTACCTTTTTCATTGTTTACTACTTGCACTTTTTGTTGTTTCTTGTTGTTTTCGCTGTTTTTAGCTTGCAGTTTTCGCAATTTCTCGCTGGTTTTTGCTGTTTCTATGCTGTTTTTTGCCGGCAGTTTTCCAATGTTTTTGCTGTATTAACCGTTTCTTGCACTTTTTGATGTTTCTCACTGCTTCTTTGATTTCACTGTTTTTTTGTCGTTTTTGGTGTTTCTCCCAGTTTTTGCAATTTTCACCTTTTCATTGTTTCTCACCGCTTCTTTCATGGTTTTGGTGGTTTTTGCAGATTTGCAGTTTTCCACTGTTTTCGCTGTATTCACTATATTCACTGTTTTTTTTTTTGCAGTTTTCAATGTTTCTCACTGTTCTCTGATTTCACTGTTTCTTCCAGTTTTTTGCAATTTTTACTTTTTTCATTGTTTATTACTGTTTCTTCCATTGTTTTGACAGTTTTTGCTGTTGCAGTTTTGCTGTTTCTCGTTGTTTTTGCTGTTTTTAGTTCGTAGTTTTCGTAATTTCTCGCTGGTTTTTGCTGTTTATGCTGTTTCTTGCTGGTAGTTTTTTTCCTGTTTTTCGTTTGCAGTTTTCCACTGTTTTTGCTGCAATTGTTATATTCACTGTTTCTTGCTGTCTTCGTTTGTTACTTTCGCTATTTCTCGCTGTTTTTTGTCTGTAGTTTTCACATTGTTCGTAGTTTTTCACAATTTTTGCCGTTTCTTGCTTGCAATTTCCTCGTTTTTTTTTTGCTTTCAGTTTCCCCTCTGTTTTTGCTGTATTTGTTATATTCCCTGTGTTTTGCTGTTTTCGCTCGCAATTTTCGCAATTTCTCTCTGCAGTTCTCACAGTTTTTGCAGTTTCTCACCAGCAGTATTCATAGTTTCTCACTATTTTTCAATGTTTTTGCTGTTTCTCTGTTTTTGCTGCATTCCCTGTTTTTTTTTTTTTTCGCTCGGAGTTTTCACAGTTTCTCGTTATTTTTTGCTAGCAGTTTTCGCTGTATCTCTGTTTTGACTGTTTTTTGCAGGAGTCTAAAATTGTGGTCAAATCAGAATTTTAACTGTACAGATTTTGATTGTTGATTGTTAAAGGGTCGACTACAGAACGCTTTAATAAAACTTCTCTCGATGTTAACAAATAAGAATAAAATAGTCTCAACAGTTTTCTAAGATCTGGATGCGGATTTCATTGATAATCTCCCTCCATTTGCCATAAATTGGCAGCCTGTACTCGGCTGGTTTTCATTGACAATATGACATAGAAAATCAGGCTAAAAATTATGGAATAAGAAACTTCGGTGTTTGAAGCTCTACAACTTTATTTGGAACATTTTTTCATAACTTCGATTTTTTATTAGAGCTTTTGGGACCTGGTTAAGAATCGCTGAACAGGTTTCAAATTGGAAAAATTCAAATAAACCGTTCCAATGTGCACTACTTGGAAAAACACATAAAAACACAACATTTGGAAGTGATTTTTTTGAAAACAAAAAATTTTTGCAATTTTTTGTACACACTTTGCAGATAGATAGGTGATGGAAACAGGTAACAAGTTCTAATCCAAATTATCAATACGTAGTGCATACGAACTACACATTGAAAACAAATTTCAATAATTATTTTAAAATTGCGATCCCACAACGGATAAATAACCCGTTATCGTATCAACCACACCGAAACGAAGACACGAAGAATCGTTCCAAAAGTGATACTCATAGTATGTGTAGGTCTAGGAACCTGCATTTATACATATATCAGATGAGCGCATATATTTTTCAACAGCGAATAAATAAATTTGCGGTTTAAATCGACGTATGTGAGTCTTAAATATACGTATCTTCACTTCATCTTCGAGCATCTTTAAAATATGTACCTACCGCGTAGAACAAGGTCGTTGCCAGGCAAGATAGCATTTATAGTTATGATTTATCAATTAAATACATAAGTATACAGTCCATCTCTATATACTAAGAAAGTATAAAGCAGCCCTTCTTGGAAGACTTTTCAACAATAATGTGGGCCCTATCATTATTGCACGTGAATATAAAAACAATAAAAAAATAACGTATCGAGTTCTCATGAAAATTTGTCAAATTCTCATAAGCAAATACACCAAAAAAAAAAACCAACAAACGTACAAACGTTTAGGTCTTCCAGAAAAAAATCCTTTTACATTACTTTCCAATACCTAGGGACGTACCCAGTCTACTTACCTACATTGTAATACACACATTACATATTGTATGCAGTGTTTAACCTACTAAAGACATCATGGAATTAAGGAACATAGTAAGGGCAAAAGCAAATTCAATTATGATAGTCTGACATCCCCCTTTTCACCAATCTCCATGGGTATCACAGTGCAGGCATCTAAAAATTCAACAAATGAGCAGCTTCAGAATTTTGATCTGATCACCAATCCAAGTGGCAGACTTTGTAAAGAAACATTTTTCCTGTAAATTTTGTCATACACACATTTTGCCTATCTCTATTGCTGAAGGCACAACATTCATTTGAATTTTATGAGATCTAGATAGGCAAATTTTGCACACAACAAAACATGTTGGACAAGTTGCCTAGCACAAGATTCACTGTTCAAAACCACGATTTTGACAAATTTTAAAAACGAAGAATTTACTTATGTAGATCGTAGTTTTGAATGGTGGACTTTGTAGCAGGCAATTTTTGCTGCATTTTTGGTCCACGTACAAAATCTGCTCATCTTAACTTGTTGAAGGGGCTCATAAAATTTAAACGAATGCCGCCCCTTCAGTAATGAAGATACGCAAAATGTGTATATAATAAAGTTAGTAGGAAAAACTTTTCTTTGCAAGGTTTGCTACTCAGATTGATCGAAATTTTGAAATTGTACATTTATTGAATTTTTGAATACCTACCAATGGGGAAAAGATGGAAGGTATTAGACTATCATAGCTGAACTCACCACCTCTGCTCGTACTACACATCTATGCTGGTGCCGTTACTAACCTCGATGACTTTGTGGCAGCATAAGGCACATGCAGTACACAGATATTCACTCTTTCGGAAACAATAACCAACGACAAGTCATAGCAGGAATGAAGTGGAAAATTACCAAACATGTTTGTTCGATCAAACTACCGACGAAAGGTAAATTAACATCGAATAAGACAAGTATCTCAGTTCGTAAATAGGTAGTAAGTAAACAGCACATTATATCGGTATTCGGTACGTATAAGTAATTGGCGACGAAGAAAACAAAAATAGGTACCAGGTATCGCGTAGAAAATTTTCATCACCTAGTAAGAGTAATACTGCACTGCACTATCTCATTTACCTATATTAATCTAGCGTGACGTAAATTATCGTATCTAAGCAGGATGCGGTTCTGCTAGGTAATTTTCAATGACTAATTTACTTTTCCAAAAATCAATATTATTATCGCGTAAATTTCTCGACATATACGTAACATTAAATAGATAAAAGTGCATTAAGAATTTTAAATCGTACCAAGGTACATACGTAAGTTATGATACATTATTTCTATTTTTGTAATCAACATAACAATTTGTATATTGCGATAATCATTTGTACAAACTTTATTAATTATTTCGTGGAAATAAATGTTGTCTGATTTTCGTGAAGTAAAGTAGATATAAGAAAGTGTACATTCGTGAGAAAAAAAAAGAAAGAATTCTACGATATTTTTACTTGTTCAATGGTAGGCCCCCAAAAGGCAGCATCTAGGATACCCGCGAAATCTGCGTACAAAATTTCAACCTACTAGCTCAATTTGGAAGGGAGTTACGTGTGCCACAAAGTTAAATAATAAGAAAAACCGACAAAAAAACCACTTTTTTTGGGGTGCTGTAAAAGGTGGTTCAATAGGGCTGAAATATTGAAACCATCAAAAGACATATTTAGGACCTCTACTAAATCTACATACCTGCCAAATATAAACCTCCCAGCTCAATTTGGACTTGTACGGAAGATATGCCCGAGAAAGTCTTTTTTCAATGCCAAAAAGGTTTGAAAAAGGAAAAAAATCGTTGAAAATCATTGAAAATTGAGTAAAAATTTGGCAAAAATAGGTAGAAAATCTTTGAAAATCGTCAAAAATTAGGCAGAAATTTGAAAAAATGTGTGAAAGTTGACGAAAATTGGTCAAAATTTGTGAAAAAAATTGTTGAAGAGCATCGCCAAGTGGGTAGAAATACAACAAACATGTTGACAAAATGTGCAGAAAATCGATCAAAAATCGACGAAAAAATGTTGCAAAATCATCAACAATACGACAAAAATTTAATAAAAATGGGTAATGGAGTAAATTAATCAGAATTTATGAAAAAAGTCTTGAAAAAAGTAGAAAACTGACGCATGAAAATTGAACTAAAAATTATAAAAAATATTGTTGAAAATTATCGAAAAATTGGGAAAAAAGTGCAAAAAAATTGATCAAAATCACAAAAAAATGTTGAAAAATATGTGAAAATTGACCTAAATTATGAAAAAAATCGTACGAAATCGTCGAAATTTTTGTAAAAATTTGAAAATTAGTGGTAAAAGTACAAAAAATTATACAAAAGTAACAAAATAATGCTGAAAAAAGCAAATTTAATAAAAACACGTAAAAATTGATCAAAAATTGAGAAAAAAATGTAGAAAAACTGATGAAAATTGGCCTACATTACAAAATAAAATCTATGAAAATCATCAAAAATTGGGTACAAATTTCACAAAAATAGGTGAAAACGTTAAAAAAATAGATGAAAATTGACCACAAACGTGGAAAAGTAGTTGAAAATCATCGAAAATCAGGTAAAAAATTCATAAAAATGCGTACAAATTTATCAAAATCAATTAACAAATGCAGAAAAATAGGTGAAAATTGACTGAATTTTAAAAAAAAAATTGTTCAAAATTAACGAAAATTAGGTAGAAATTTGGCAAAAATCTCTGAAATATGCAAAAAATTGATCCAAACACATGAAAAAAGGGGGGAAAATAGAAAAATTGACCTAATTTATGAAATAAATCCATAAAAATTATCAAAAATGAGGTAACAAATGAATGAAAATACGCAAAAAATTGCAGAAAATCGATCAATAATCACGAAAAATGTTGAACAATGGGCGTAAATTTTATAAAAATGGATAAAAAGTGCTAAAAAGCAAGAAAAAAATATTGAAAGATTATCGAAAATCAGGTAAAAATTTGGTAAAAATGAGTAAAGAATACACTACAATTATGAAAAAATGTTGAAAAATAAATGAAAATAAAATAAGAAATTGACTAAAATGCGTAAAAAATAAAGTAAATTGTTTGAAAATTATGAAAAAATTTTAACAAATAAAATTGACCTCAATAAGTAAAAAACCATTGAAAATTATCGAAAATTGGATTTAAAAATGCTAAAAGTGGGTAAACAGTGCAAAAAATTGGTCAAAAATTGCAAAAAAACTTGAAAATTATCGAAAATCAGGTAAAAATTTGATAAAAATGTGTTAAAAATGCAGAACATTGACCAAAAATCATGAAAAAATGTTGAAAATTAGGCGAAATTTAGCCTAGAATATGAAAAAAAAATCAAGAAATTTGATCAATGATCATGAAGGAATTTTGAAAAATGGATGAAAAAATGACTCGACTATAAAAAACAAATCATTAAAATTCACCAAAAAGTAGGTAAAAATTTGCAAAAAAAATTGGTAAAAAATGCCTTCTAATGTTTGAAACACGAAAATATAGCTGCAAGAAAAATTCAAAAACTTGACAATAATTTTTTTTTAGTTTGCATTCGTCCGAAACACTTACAGAGAGTCCAAGTTGAAAAGAATTTAAAATTTTCCTCAAAAAAGCAACAAATGGGTTTCTATTTTTCACTAAATCGAGGTCGCAGAAAACGATTACCATATTGATTTTTATCTCAAAATCGAGATAAGAATGTATTTCGACTAATTTTGAGGTCGTAGATTGTGAACAGTATCTGTTTTGTTGTAGAGGGTTCTCCTACTCGTATGCTATGTTTACTCGAAATAATCTTTGAATACAATTCAACAAAATCGAAAATAGGGGACATACGTTGAAAAAGTTTTAAAAAATCGGATGAAAAAATTTTTCCCCTAAAAATCAGAATATGATTTCCTTCCAGGTGTTTTATCAATTATGCGAAGATCGAAATGAAACCCCGAAATAAGAGTGTTTTAGGACTAATTCGAGGGCGTAGATTGCAAATGTAGGGTTGATTTTAATCTCGAAGACTTCGTTGAGGACATACGCCAGCTAACTTTATTCCTAATTTATGTTCATCCTTAACCCCTGAGTATAAATCCTCCCATCTCTTTACACTACAGATGAATAAACTATCTCTTTTCTTTTTTTTTTTTAAACAAAAAAGTTATATCTCTGTAAAATTCATAATTCAAAAATTACCTTTTTTTTACTGCGTAATACCCCTCCCCCCTCCCCCCATTCATCTTTCGAAGTTCGTCTAATTTATACCGCGACATAAATAAATACATCAAAAGTAAAATACCAGAAAAGTTAAACTAACGTGGATTTTTTTTCTTTTTCTTTCTGGGTAGTTTAGGCAAAGAAAACGAGCGAAATTTACACACCAAAGCGAGGAAGTGGATAATAAATTCAGTGAGAAAAAAAAAACAAAAGCTCTAGCATGGAACATACCATTTCTCTGAAATTCTCGTCCTGTTACTTAGGTAGGTCTAGGTATATACGGTAGGCTCAGGCTCATCCATTAAAGAAGCACACTAAAATAGCAATTTCTAGCGGTAGCTAATGTTTATAACGAATAACGGCCAAGTTAATTATCTGAAGTAAAATTAAGTTTACTTTATTTTTATTTTAATGCTTGTGCATGCGTTTAATTTAACGTACAGGCCTGCCTATTTTTAACAAAGGTCAATAACTTCGAGTTTACTATAAAATGAACTTTTGGTCCGAATTTTTTTAGCTGTATAACTTTTTTTGCCTGATTTTCAATGTCAGATTGTAAACGAAACCAAGAACGGTGGGGAAGGGGTACCAACAAACCTAGAAGATCATTAAGACAATTTTTGGCCATGTTAGATATGTATTTTTTTTTTACCCCCGAACATTAAAATCATTTACTTGGCTCGATACCTACAAAAATCACTCCAATTCGGTCAATCGGCTCAGTTTGGCGGCAGATTACATGTATATGAGTGGGGATGACCTTGGGTCAAAATTCAGTTTTGCCCCAATTTGGAGGAGGGGGTGCCGAGAAACCAAAAAACACGAAAATTGTTTCTTTTTGAGTCAATCGATAGAAAATCCAAAATTGTACAACATATCCAAATATCAACCTGCTAGGTCAATTAGGAGGGGGGATATGAGCGTTTCCCCCCTTTTTGACCTCGAAAAAGGTCTGTTTCTCCCCTATCTCCTCGCCAAAATGAGCTAGGAGGTTGAAATTTGGTATGTACATTCAGTAGGGACCCAGTCTGGGAACGGATTAGATACATGTATATGAATGGGGATGACCTTGGGTCAAAATTCAGTTTTGCCCCATTTTGGGGGAGGGGGTGCC